>JAOTOM010002815.1:0-120125 GCA_034440615.1 Ashinkailepas kermadecensis | reverse complement strand
ACCTGAAACCAGAAATAGGACTAGCATAATAACTGATGACCTCAACTGTAATCTCCTCCAACTGACAGTAGGATCAATGCATGCAATTTTTCACAACAGTGTGTTCTCATGGTTCCTTGCCAATTATTTCAGAGGCTTCAGATGTTCAAATAGAAAAAGCTATTTAAATGATTATATATGTTATGCTGCAATAACTTCAATAAGTATGTGCATCTGGTGCTTTTTCACTAATATCAGGGATCACTTCCCAATTTTTCATAATTTAGAACGTGTGCTGCGGTACTCGCATCAAACGCATCTACCGTCACATCATATATTTCGATCAGAAAGCTGCGGATTTACAGTTATTCCTACAAAAGAAACTCATTCATTTGGACGTGGCAAATTATTCCAATAAGATAGCACATAATATAATTGAAGCATGTAAGGATGGACATTCTAGATATTGTACAGCAAATCATGTTATTCAAGGAAAAGGGCAAGAAACCCTCGGATTTCACCCCCTTGCTGAACTAAATACATGTAAAACATAGTTTTTTTTAAGGAAACTGAAAGAACCAACTAGTTATGGCATCAATAAATACCTCAGTTAAGGAATGCACTCACAAAGATCCTGAAACACCATCGTCCTGAATGATAAGAACCATGCCATCGATTCACAAGAAACTTTGAAGATTATTTCAAAGCTTATGAATGCACAATCATGCGATGCTAAATTCCCTTAAAAATGGCTGGAAATAGTGGTTAGGACCCCTCAACTGACGATGAAATAGCTAAATGATTTACTAGATACTTCTCTATAATTGGAGAAGAACCCAAACGAAAATTCACAATACCCTGGAAATACACTTGAATTTGTTCCAGGTACCCAAATTTGCTACCTACAAATGCTCAATAATTTATTGACATTATCATACCCCTAGTGATGTTGGAGTTGGAACAAATCGAATTAAAGCAAACTGCTCAAAGCTGCATATAAATATACATTGCAACATCTTCTATATTTATCCGATTCCTTTCTTGGTTTGGCAATTTTGTGTTGCTTTTCACAACTAGCTATCATTAATCCAGTACATAAAATTGAAATACAAAAATATCAAAACTGTTGTCCGATAAATATTTTACCAATATTGTCAAACGTGCTTGCTAACATTGTATGGATCAGGATAATGAAACGCCTAAACCAAAATGATTTTATTCACCAAAACCAATTCGGATTACACGGGAATAAAAGTTCTTATGTGCCTTTTTAATACTCGAAAATGAACTTACTAATGCATTCGAAAATAGAAAACATGCCATTTATCTGTTTCTTGATCTTAGAAAAGCATTCGATGAAGCTAACCTGGATACGCTGCTTGGTAAAATTAGAAAACATGGTACCCGTGATGAATTCCACCAGCTTATATCATATTATTTGACCAATGGATACCAATGTGTAAAAAAAATGGAAATGTGCATCGTCCCATAGGCGTGTGGTAATGGGAGTACTCCAGGGGTCTATTCCGGGGCCTTTACTTTTTGTAATTTGCATAATTTTGTTCTTAAAATTGTGCTCCAAAAGGACTTATGTGTCCCATGCTGAATATACGGCCATCATATTCCAACGTAAAAAATGCATCTGAGCTGCAAAACATTCTCAATAATCAACTTATCAAGTCACGAAATGGCTTCAAGCAATTTGCTTGTATCTTAATGTGAACAAAAATCCTTTACTGCTGTCCTCATGCTCCTGCCGTTCTTAGAAGCGACATTCTCCCGTCTCTGCAGGGGAGTACGGAGAGGGGTCACTGAAGCTCGACACTCTTGACATAGTCCCAGCCCCGTCGAGGACGCACAGCTTGCTTGCTGGTCGGTGCACCGTGTCACCACGGGTGCAAACTCTTGCTGATCTAACCAGGCCATCAGGTCTCGGCAGCACGTCGATCACGCGGCCGGGGAGGCCCTGGCCGCCAACTGTATTGCTCCTATGAGCAGATATGAGCAGATAACCTACCTGACCGCCGCCCTCGCTCGTAGCGTAGAATCCAGAAGGTCTGCCGCGGTTCGCACAGGACATGCTCAGGTCCCGCGTGCAGCGCAGCCTTTGATGGGTCTCCGTCACGATCAATGTTGGGGCTTGGCTGTCTCGAGGCAGGATGATCGGGTGGCGCGCTTTGTCCGACAGAGGAGCGTTTGACAGACATCCACCGAGTGACAGTAGCTCGTTCCGGTTCAGCAGGTGGGGGGGTAGTAGGCAATTGCTCGCGTTGACTTACTCTCCTCTTCTCAGTATTGCTTTCTCGGGAGAGGGTGGGGGAGGTTGAAGGTTTGCTGCTGCAGCCCGCAAATAATTGTCATTTACACGTCCTGCAGCTTTTCAGTGGAGCGTGGATCACCTTTCTTCCAGCTTTGGTGATCTTCAGACAACTAGGCATCCAAGGAATTCGTCAAAAATCGCTGCAACCAACCGAATACCAGCCTATAACGCAGCCAATTAGGAAATGTATCCGGACCAGGAGTGCCAGCTGCGGGCGTCTTGAATTCACGCCGCGTGACGAGCACCGTTATCATTTCCGGATCTTCTTCTGCGCCCGCTGTTTATCACTAGTCTCACAATGAGCTTCTGGGTGTTACAGAAGGTCGAGTCCTCAGATATCCAACGGCCATCCTTATCCAGTGAGGAGGCACCAGTTCCCAGTGAGCTGGGTGCTACAGAAGGTCGACTCCTCAGATATCCAGCGGCGGTCCTTGTCCGGTCAGGAGGCATTAGCACCAGAGAGCAGTTACCTGACGGGTTGAAGTAATCAAGAACGTGTCATCACTGGCTGGGATCAGACTAGCCGCAGATCTCAGCCATTCGATTCGCGACAAAGGTGTGGAACCCCTTATTGTCGTTGGGAGCATTGTTCAGGACAACTTGACTGTCGCTCCAGAGGATCCGCCAGTGTCACCTGCGGTTCTGCGGAGGATCCGCCAGTGTCACCTACGATTCTGCGGAGGATCCGCCAGTGTCACCTACGGTTCTGCGGAGGATCCGCCAGTGTCACCTACGGTTCTGCGGAGGATCCGCCAGTGTCACCTACGGTTCTGCGGAGGATCCGCCGGTCTCAGAGCCGTGGGACGCGTGGCCGTACCGGCCGCAATGCACATTGGGCGTCACCTGCGGTTCTGATGAGGATTCTCGCGTCTAAGAGCCGGGAAACGCGTGGCCGTACGGGCCGCAGGGCACATTGTGCGTCGCGAGGCGCCTCTCGTCTCCACTTCCACCAGTGCGTGGTGGCCTTGGAAGCGGTGCGTTGTTGCAGGTAGCTTCGGCAACTCACTCGCGTGCCTGAGCGTCTGCCGTGGGCCGTCGCCCTGCCCCTCCTAGCGCCGCTCGTCTGCCGCGTGCCGCGTGCTGCCTGACGTCAGCCGCCTCACGTGTCGTCACGTCTCAGGTCGACCGGCCACTCGTTGCCGCGACGTTGCTGGCGCTGGTGACGTCATATTGAGCCGGGGCGTGTCACGTGCCCGGGCGGGCAGTTACCCGTTCCCGGCCCCGTCTCCGTCCGGGTGCTGTTGGGTCACCGCCTCGATTTTCGGAAGCCGCACAACTGGACGCCGACGTCACCACAGAGGCGGATTTCCGTCGTCGCTCGCGCCTCACGCCATTAATTGACACTGACTGATACGATGTTTCGCGACAAGTGCCTGCGACACGTCACGGGACAGCGGGGGCGCATTCAGGGGCTTGTGCAGGAGGAGATCGAGGGCAAATTTGTTAAATATCACGTGTAAAGCGGAGCACATCTTAAAAGCTGCTTGCGTGCACCAAATATCCTAACTACGTGGGGCAGGGGAGGGGAGTTAATTTGCTCGTAGTCCAGTCATCGTGTGCATCGGTGCGGCCCATGCAGAGCAGCCTTGGTGAGCCATGTCCTTGAAGCATCCCGGTTGATTTATGACGGTCATCGATAGCTCACGCATCACCATAACGGCCATCGACAGTTCACGCAACGTCCGCTGGGCACTTGGTGAATCGGAACTGCTTGTTCCAGTTAATTCCGTTGCTAATTTGTGTCAGCCAGTGGGCAACAGCAACTAAATTAAATTGGTATGTTTTGCCATTGTGAAGGTGTGGATAGCCGGCCCATTCTCTGTTGACAAAACATGTCAGATGCTGGAATATAATTGAGATTTTGTGTCATACCATCAACGATATATCAGGTTAATAAAACTAAGAACTCTAATGTACACCCAAACATATGCTTGTCACGATAGAGTTCAGGTGGATAATCAATGCGCCGTGGATGATCAGTGTTGATGATCAATATCAGTCGATTATGATCAATCGATCGATCGGTTTTTCGATTATCGAATTGCCACGGAGCCATTGTTTCCCATGTTTGTGAAGTGTCGATATTATCAAAGAAAGAGTATTCTTGCCTGGATGGTTTGAATCGCATTTTGTAAGTTACAATGTCTTGCAAAATGTAATCAGCACAACGATTATGCATAGCACGCCCCACTTAGCGGCTCCGCAAAATATTAGAATTATACTGCTCCACGCGTTTATGTACATGCAACGTGGAGTGGGAGGCCACGACTATATAAATATTTAGAGACCAACTGGTGTCGAGATGGGCAGTCAGGGCATTTTTTATTTGAATGACTGGATAAACAAGAGCCAGATTTTTATAGACTTCTAGCTAACAAACCGCACGAACGTACCATTTTCTGGCAATCTATGGAACCTGACGGAAGGGGAGTTAGAGCCCGTGGCACTTTTGTGCTACAATTTTGTCCAGCGTCTTTTGAAATACGACTCTGATGTCGAAGCATACGCCCATTTAATTCGCTTCTGAAATTTTAGTTCATCTTGGTGACTTGACCCGACATGACCTTTTAATATTTGTGTGGCCGTTTTCTGGATAGTTTACTTCACACTCATTTAAGCTTATCATTATGTGTTGAGTGGCTTGTGCCTCACATATTCCGATGCGCGTCTGAAAACCGCAATGGCACGAGGTGGTAACCTGATGTCGACCAGCCCTTGCCCGGTGACTTTCGTGGACTCGACATTTATTTATACATAGTCTGCACCTATAAATTGCAAGAAGATTAAAAGGTACATGTTAAACTGCTGATAAATTATCTAAGAAGAGCCGTAGGGTCATTTTAATCCCTATCTGCGAGGACCAGAGAGCTTTAGTCATGTGGAGCACAGCCGCCCGCTGGACCATCTACTATGTGGTGGTCGGCTGGACCGCCTACTATGTGGTGGTCCGCTGGACCATCTACTATGTGGTGGTCGGCTGGACCACCTACTATGTGGTGGTCCGCTGGACCACCTATTATGTGGTGGTTTGTTAGACCTACTCACTTCGACCTGTGTGCAAATGATCGCACTCAGCGGTGCTGTGCATAGCATGCCGGTCCTCATCATATAGTACCGAGTTGGAGGCTGGGTATGACATTGTCAGGTAGTGTTGCTCAGCATCCTCTGTTGGGAATCTGTAGCAAACAATAAGGGTAACCACGAAAATTGTCGGCTCATCTGGGTGGCGATTCCCAGAGTTAGAATAGTTGGAATTCTCAATACATTTTTCGGTCGTCGGTTATTGTGTTTATTTGCATCGAGTATACTGAACAAATGCCTGCGTCGCTGCCGCGGAGTACGCGGGGGCATTTCCTGTTCCAACTACTACCAGTCAGCACGCATGGCATGGTCCAATTTGTCAAATCAATTCCAGGAACTTAAGTAGATCGAAGGCAATTGTTGAGCGCTAGTTCTCGTACATCACGCCCCAAACTGTGACTGTTTAAATTGTTTGGAGGTGTGAGATGCCTGTTGCATGCTATTTTGTCACAGCAGACGGACGTGACATGTCAGCTGGTGACGATGGACCGTGGACGGACATGGCAGAGGACAAATTGTCACAGCAGACGGACGTGACATGTCAGCTGGTGACGATGGACCGTGGACGGACATGGCAGAGGACAAATTGTCACAGCAGACGGACGTGACATATCACCTGGTGACGATGGACCATGGACGCACATGGCAGAGGACAAATTGTCACAGAAGACGGACGTGACATATCAGCTGGTGACGATGGACATGGCAAGGGCAAATTGTCACAGCAGACGGACGTGACATATCACCTGGTGACGATGGACCATGGACGCACATGGCAGAGGACAAATTGTCACAGCAGACGGACGTGACATATCAGCTGGTGACGATGGACATGGCAGAGGGCAAATTGTCACAGCAGACGGACGTGACATATCACCTGGTGACGATGGACCATGGACGCACATGGCAGAGGACAAATTGTCACAGAAGACGGACGTGACATATCAGCTGGTGACGATGGACATGGCAGAGGGCAAATTGTCACAGCAGACGGACGTGACATATCACCTGGTGACGATGGACCATGGACGGACATGGCAGAGGACAAATTGTCACAGAAGACGGACGTGACATATCAGCTGGTGACGATGGACCATGGACGGACATGGCAGAGGGCAAATTCGGCCATGGCTGTCCGATTGGGATTGGGATTGGGATTGGGATTGGGATTGGGATTGGGATTGGGATTTGTCAGCATGTATACTGTGAGTTGCTTGACAGCTGGTTTCAAATGCCTGAAAGGATGCCGGGTATTTGCCAGCATATGTACTATGAGTTGCTCGCATGTGCGGTATGCCTGCTTCAACTACGATGTGAAATATATTTTACTTCCCACATCAATAATTCCAAAACTTCAACTCTATAGATCAATTGTGGATTGGGATATCCGAATCACCTTGCTTTCATGCCAGGCGAAGTCATTAGCATTGCATCATGGTGTGCAAAGGTCGCTGCGAAAAACGCCACTGGGATCAAAACCAAAGCCGAAATCTGAGGCAAATATGATAATCAAAATGTACCATTACATGTCGCTATGACATACGTTTATATCTGAACATCTAAGCTTGACCTAACCTCACTACTTAAACATAGGCCACCAATTTGTTTCAGATGTGCAAAAACGAGTCCTCCTTAGGCACAAGCATATCATATTAATCTCGTTTCTCTAGTTCCAGTAGCTTCCAAAATATCAGAGAGGGTGATAAATTGACGTCCCCTTACCAGAGCGCGTTGCAATCAGCCATTCATTCGGGAGCCGGAGACGGGTATTGAGGGCGCTGGACGAGCGGAGATGTGTGCGTTCCAAATGGCTCTTTATACGGCCCCAGGACTACAGGCACAGAATCAGGAGGATCACGGCTGATCAATGCAGAGATCATCATGAGGACGACGTGAACCTACCGCTACTGGACTCTACTGGCGGTCGGTGCAGACGTAGCCGTATTGTTTCTAGTTTTTGGGGAAGTGGAAACATTTCACAAATAAGTACAACAGGCCAAAGGCGTCACGGTGGGGTCACGCCGGGTCACGCCGGGTCGCGCCGGGTCACGCCGGGTCACGCCGGGTCACGCCGGGTCACGCCGGGGTCACGCCGGGTCACGCCGGGTCGCTCGGGTGGAAACCTTCCGTACATGCGAGGGATAAAACTCGCCCGGGCTGAACCCTTGCTCGTAATTATTAGTAAGCCTTTTGCACGCTTCCACTTCTTTTTGGAACCAACTTGCTTTTCTGACCGCATTAATGTCATATGCTTCCACACAACCGCCAGTATTCATTTCCGTGGTGGCGGCAGCTGGTGGTCTGGAGACCGCCAGCTGCTGTCATGATGTACACTACTGCAGTGGTCCGTGGTGGCAGCAGCTGGTGGTCTGGAGACCGCCAACTGCTGTCATGATGTACACTACCGCGGTGGTCCGTGGTGGCGGCAGCTGGTGGTCTGGAGACCGCCAGCTGCTGTCATGATGTACACTACCGCGGTGGTCCGTGGTGGCGGCAGCTGGTGGTCTGGAGACCGCCAGCTGCTGTCATGATGTACACTACCGCGGTGGTCCGTGGTGGCGGCAGCTGGTGGTCTGGAGACCGCCAGCTGCTGTCATGATGTACACTACCGCGGTGGTCCGTGGTCTGGAGACCGCCAGCTGCTGTCATGATGTACACTACCGCGGTGGTCCGTGGTGGCAGCAGCTGGTGGTCTGGAGACCACCAGCTGCTGTCATGATGTACACTACAGCGGTGGTCTGTGGTGGCAGCAGCTGGTGGTCTGGAGACCACCAGGTGGTTTCATGATGTGCACAGCTTTGCAGCTTTGCAGCATGATGCACACAACTTCAATTTTTCACCGCTGAACCAGTGATGCAATTCACTTCACCTCACTAATTACACATGTGCTGGCCAACACGGATACCCTCAACACCCGTGCCCTCTCCTACCACATCTACCACATCTACCGAAAATTGGCGTTGAAGTGCTACCGCGCCATCATGATAAATGCATTTGCTAATAATCTGCGGAAGTGTATCTTCATGCGCCCGTAAGCCCAGAAGTGAAAAGAGATCCTAGAGTTTTCTTGAAGTACTCTATAACTACTATACACCCAGGAGCACATCTGAGCGGCCAGACCGAGCTGGGCCGACCAGATGTCGCCTGACATCCGGCCCCAGCAGCACATCTGAGCGGCCAGACCGAGCTGGGCCGACCAGATGTCGCCTGACATCCGGCCCCAGCAGCACATCTGAGCGGCCAGACCGAGCTGGGCCGACCAGCTGTCGCCTGACACCCGGCCAACCACGCCATCGGCTTCCTGACTTCCACAAGCCGTCAACGTACCAGCAGATCTCTAAATCTCAACGTCAAAAGACGCCTGATGTGCCTCTCTCTTGATAGCTGTGAGAACAGCACAATAACGCATTTGTTTGTGAGATGCTGCACAACTGAAACAGTGTGATATATATCTCCCTTGCGACCATGTCGGTAGACATACCTAGTTATACGTCATGGTTTCAATTGTGTTTTAAACTGCGCATTCACATGTTAGTGGAGCCTGCCCCTGTTGCTGATCTTTGCAATTAAATAATTAAGTGAATAAATTGTTGCCGAAAGCAAGCTTTCTTGGTTAGATTCGAGTTATTAGAGGGAAATTGTTATACAGCTACCACACATCGACGCAGTAGATGATCAGAACACCTGGGCACCTGAAGTGACAAAGTTGCAACATTCGTCATGCGCTGCTGAGGCCATATAATCCGCTTGGAATGTGTCTGAGGCCCAGGCGTGTCATTTTGTGTGCGCTAAGGGGGAAACTGGCTCCGAAGCGTTAACTTGGTGCCTCCAATCATTGATTTGTACCACAAATCAAACCAAAGTTTAACCATTGAGTGTATGAAGTAGCCTTTACATTGTGCTCGAAGGCACGCACACCCCTCTCACCCGCTCAACGAGTGTTTTTGTTCAGCTGATGCTTTCTGTGGAAACATGCCACCAAGAACATCAATTGGCCCCCAGTCAATTTCACAAAATAGTGACATCCATGCTTTGGCCTCCCCCACCCCTAAGTCAGCTGTTTGCGCTGCTACTAAGCGTTTTCATCCGGGTGCTGCATCGACACTCCAAGCAAAGTCCATTCGATTACCATCGTGCATATGCTAGGCTGGGGATCAAGCCTTGTTTCGCCAAGTCGCTTAAACTGCGAGGCGCTAAGCACAGCTCAGCGTCAAACGGCGTCGGCAGCTCTGATTTCGCATCGTCTGAGCAGATTGAAGCACATCCGGTCTGGTGAGGCTCTCTCGATGGCGTCCCGGAAACAGTACCCGAATTTTCAGGCGTATTTGCATGAAAACATAGCTGCTCTTGTCCGGTGATCAACTGTGCAGCTACGTTTGTCTGCTAAGGCGGACATGTCGCAGATAAGCGCGAGGCAGAACCGCTGGACGGCACTGGCGGACGCTGGCTAACAAGCTGGCGACCGTCTCTCGTAATCCTCTCCGGAGGAGTGGCAACCTCTGTGGTGGGTGCAGCGCCCGGTGGCCACCCCAAAAGGCCCATACGAGTTTTGTGCTGCAGATCGAGTGATACGTTCATGCGATGGGCCGCTTTTGGCTATCTCCAGTTGTTTGCCAGTGGACATGGACGCCATAATTATACTTGCCGGCGACACCGGTCCGACCTTTGGTATGTTCGCCGTACTTCTGGATAAGTACATGCGCAGGGCAGGCTGTAGGAGCATTTGAATTCTACACAATATCGCAGCTCGCCTAGTTATCCCAGGTGGGAAAGCAGTCGTCATTAATCAGATTTGACATTAGCAACCTTTTTGATTTTTCTTCGAAGTGCGGCTGCACCGGCTAATGCCTGATTACGACAGAGGGCGAGGCCCGAGCGAGTCTACTCCCGTGTATATACGACAGAGGGCGAGGCCCGAGCGAGTCCACTCTCGTGTATATACGACAGAGGGCGAGGCCCGAGCGAGTCTACTCCCGTGTATATACGACAGAGGGCGAGGCCCCAGCGAGTCCACTCCCGTGTATATACGACAGAGGGCGAGGCCCGAGCTAGTCTACTCCCGTGTATATACGACAGAGGGCGAGGCCCGAGCGAGTCTACTCCCGTGTATGTACGATCAGCATAAGACGCCACTAGGGGTGCTGGGCGAGCGAAGAGCAAGGGGCCGGTGGGTTATGAAGCGCAGGATCTGACATACAACCACGAAAGGGAACTTGTGGAATTGTCGTGACTGTGCTATCTGAGCAGCCCGTGATGACATGTATCTGAATGCGTACGGCTGGCGCAGAACAGTGGGACGCTTAGAGATAAACGAAGCTTATTTCGAAAATTCGGTAGGGTGTACTCAATGTTAGGATATCTCCTCGATATTCCGCACGGTGTGCTCAACGGTCGGACACTTCCTCGATATTCGGCACGGTATGTTCAAGGCTGGTGCATTTCCTCGACATTCGGAATAGTGTGCTAAGGTTGGGGCATTTCCTCGATATTCGTCACGGTGTGTTCAAGATCCGGACATTTCCTCAATATTCGGCACCGTGTGCTCAATGTTCGGACATCTGCCCAATATTCGGCACGGAATGCTCAAGTCTGGGACGTCTCCTAGATATTCGGCACGGTGTGCCCAAGGTTGGGACATTTCCCCGTTATTCGTCACGGTGTGCTAAAGTTTGGGACATTTCCTCGAAATTCGGCATGGTGTGCTCAAGGTTCGGACATCTCCACGTTATTCCCACGGTGTACCCAAGGTTAGGATATTTCCACAATATTCGACATGGTGTGCTCAAGGGTGCACCTCTCCTCGATATTGGCACGATGTGCTTAGTGTTGGCACATTTCCTCAATATTCGGCACGGAATGCTCAAGGCTAGGACGTCTCCTAGATATTCGGCACGGTGTGCTCAAGGTCGGAACATTTCCTCGATAACCGGCACGGTGTGCTCAAGGTTGGCACATTTTCTCAATAACCGGCACGGTGTGCTTAATGTTGGGACATTTCCTCGATATTCGGCACGGTGTGCCCAAGTTTGGGACATCTCGATATTCGGCACGGTGTGCTCAAGTTTCGCAGATTTCCTCGACGTTTGGCAAGGGATCTCAATTGTGCAAATAGTGTCTCCAACTTCGCATACGTACATTGGAAGCCAATGTGATTCGGCCATAAATTGAGTGCACAATTTGGCCGACATCGGACCAATCTGTCGAATATGCTCGTAAATACCTCAAACGTGATACACTATGCCAACATGTCGGGATAGAACTTGTGCCATGATGTGGCACGATCCTTACATCTCACAGCCATCCCGTCCAATCTATATCGCGTGCAACTTTTCAGCTCGACGGACGGCCGGATACCGACACCTCGGGCTGCAGCGCACGCAGGTCACGTGGTGACATGACGTCACAAGGATCAACCGGCCGTGGCTGGTTATTATTGGTTGGTTTTGCTTTTTTGGTTGTTTCTTTTTTTACAACACATCGACCGTTGAGTCATGTTGCGTCGCCAATCTCTCACGCCTATTGGCCTCGGACGAAGAGTAGCGACAAGTGAGACTCGAACCCACAACCTTCCGATTGTGAGACGGGCAACTTACCCCTAGACTGGTATGGAACGGACGGCGAGTGCCGGCTGCTGTGCGATGTGGGTTGCAGGGTGCCAACGCGGCCAGGTGCTGCCACAAATCAGCTTCTTTGAGCGGAGATTGAGAGTATTTCAGGAGAAATTATCGTACTCGTTCGTAAATATCGACATGAAAAGATTCGTATATATATATATATATATATATGTATATATATATATATATATATATATATATATATATATATATATATATATATATATATATATATATATATATATATATATATATATATATATATATATATACATAGATATATATATATATATATACATATATATATATATATATATATTGTATCGAATAGTATATCTAGTATATGTATAGTATAATAATATAATATATATATAGTAATATCGAAGGCACGGCTCCACTGACGCCGGACTCTGACAAAGTCAAAGGCTGCCAGAAAACCAACCCGACTGAGGAGGAGGCGTTGAGTACCCTCCAGCACTCTGGCTCGAATCATCTACCGGAGTCAGACTCCGAGTCATTTGCCGGAGCAGGAGGACCTCGTGAGTCATTGCCTAAACCTGGGACGGGTCAAGCCAGGGGACACGCCTAGTAATGTTCCGAGTGTTAACCTCTCCGAGTCGCATCAATAACACTGCCATGTCATCTCCAGGGAGCGCTGGAGTCGTCTCTTTGGGCTTCAACGGTCATCTTCCGAAACATGAGAAATTTCAAAGAACATCATCGGGCCAATCTTCAGGGTCTCGCAGAAGTACATCCCAGATATTCATCTTTTGAGTGTGATACCGGGGAATAGGTACAGCCTTCTCACAGCCTTATCCTATATCCGGAAGTAGGTAGAGCCTTCTCACAGCCTTATCCCATATCCGGAAGTAGGTAGAGCCCTCTCCCAGCCTTCTCCCATATCTGAGAGTATGTAGGTCATTCTCTCTGCCTTCTCCCATATCCGGGTGTAGATAGATCCTTCTCCCAGCCTTCTTCCATATCCGAGAGTAGGTAGACACTTCTCCCAGCCTTCTCCAATATCTGGGAGTAGATAGAGCCTTCTCCCATATCCGGGAGTATGCAGGTCATTCTCCCTGCCTTCTCCCATATCCAGGAGTAGGTAGAGCCATCTCCCAGCCTTCTCCCATATCCAGGAGTAGGTGGAGCCTTCTCCCAGCCTTCTCCCATATCCGGAAGTAGGTAGAGCCATCTCCCAGCCTTCTCCCATATCCAGGAGTAGGTAGAGCCATCTCCCAGCCTTCTCCCATATCCGGAAGTAGGTGGAGCCTTTTCCCAGACTGGCACCACGTCATCTCTTGCATGCCCACCTGGTCCTGAGAGGCGCCGCCCGGCCGCCTTGGGCCAGTTCCGGGATGGCGGTCAGTGCGGCGGGCGCAGCGGCTGGTTAACAGTACTTCACCACCACCGTCATAATGGTCAGCCGCATTAGGACCGGGCGCCGTCTCCGCCCGACCGAGGCTAGCCACCAGTGGCGCCCCGCTCCTCCGTCACAATGGTCGTCCTCGTCAGGACGGGACGGCGTCTCCAGTCAGCCGGGACTAACCACCAGTGGCGCCCCGCTCCTCCGTCACAATGGTCGTCCTCGTCAGGACGGGACGGCGTCTCCAGTCAGCCGGGACTAACCACCAGTGGCGCCCCGCTCCTCCGTCACAATGGTCGTCCTCGTCAGGACGGGACGGCGTCTCCAGTCAGCCGGGACTAACCACCAGTGGCGCCCCGCTCCTCCGTCACAATGGTCGTCCTCGTCAGGACGGGACGGCGTCTCCAGTCAGCCGGGACTAACCACCAGTGGCGCCCCCCCCCACCTATCCACCGTCCTAATGGTCGTCCCCATTACGACGGAACGCCGTCTCCATCCGTCCATCCGAGCGAGGCTAGCCACTAGCAGCACCCCCCCCCCCCACCGCCGTCCTAACAGTTGGCACTAACAGATATAGTTAGCCTCCTCGTCCCAGCCGAGGCCAGCCACCAGTGGTAGTCCCGGCGTCCTAATGGCTGACTTCTGTAGGACTGGGCGCCTCCTCCTCCCGGCCAGGTGGAGGTGGCGCCCAGGTGACGGCCCTCCGGCCCAGGTGGCGCCACCGCTGCCGGACCTGGCGGCGCCTCTGCTCGCCGACCCCGTGTGTGTACCTGGCGGTGTCTGCACGAGCCACGAGCCTGTGCTAGCCGTTGTGGTCCGGACGAGCCATGGGAATATCTAGACGGGTCGCTGTAATCTCTGGTCAAAGCGTAGTGGTCTCTGGATGCGAGTCATGGTGGTGGCCTGGACCAATTGTTGTGACCCCTAGACGGGCCGTCATTGTTTCTGAGCGAAGCGTGCTGGCTCGTGCCGTGGTGGCCCGGATGAGCCCAAAGAATGGGCTCTGTGCAGGCCTTGCTCGTACAACACGACAGGCTGCAGCATATTCTTGATCTCAAGTGATTCGGCATTTACGTGTTCACTGGTCGCCAGTGAAGTGCAGCTGCGCTCGATCCACAAGTTATCTGCCCACAGCGTGTTGCGATGCTCGATCCACAAGTTATCTGCCCACAGCGTGTTGCGATGCTCGATCCACAAGTTATCTGCCCACAGCGTGTTGCGATGCTCGATCCCGTGCATCGCAACACGCCGCGCAGAAGTCATATAGACCGACTCTTGACCTCGCTCGTCTATCGCAGATTCAAATGCAACATAATGGCACCTTATATTAACATTGTACGTGGGCTCCTGGTGGAAAAAGATAGTCTGCACTGGTGCATGATTTGCAACAGGAAATGAGATTGCTGGGTAATGGTTAATGGGTTTTATTTCCGAGAGAGAGAGAGAGAGAGAGAGAGAGAGAGAGAGAGAGAGAGAGAGGGAGAGAGAGAGAGGGGGGACATGAGGAGCTAGGGAATACGAGGCGACTCTAGCTATTCTGATTTAGTTGCATAGATGTGATGGATAAACTTCCCACAAGCATTGCTGCATGCATCACTAATCGTTTCCAGATGGCAACTCGCTATTCCACACTGAATGTCAGGATGTCTATGGTACTTGCGAAAGGCATGTTTTTCGGCGCATGCTGTCGACACTCACATCGATGGCTCAGATAGGCTTTTTACCCTTTCTGATGACCTGGAAGATTGCCGAATGAACTGAGCGACGTCTTATCCCACGCGAAAATCACACAAATAAAATAACGGACTGGGCGCATTTAGGAGTTGGTGTGTCCGCCAGCCAACGGTCGTATTTCCCGGCACTGCTCAGCCCGTGAAGGTTCAGATGTTGCGATAGAGAGTGCTGGCACTGGTTTCGCATTATTATTGTGTAATTACACCCGGTGATGACCCTGACACCACACATGTATGAACCGGGGCATGTTTTGGGTCCCTAGAAGCACTCACGCTTTTAGTGTTCAGCACCCTCATCGTTTTACCCCCAAATCATCAATGATTGATGTGGCAGCGTGATAGACAACTCAAATAACAATCATTGATTTCTCCAAGGTTATCCTAGATCAAGGACCTAGCGTGACGTCAGATGACCTTTTGTGGAGTTAGGCATTATTATATGCTTAATTTTCGACCGAAGAATAAACTAGTCGTCTAATTTGGTTCCTGGGCACTATGCAGCAGTATCTTCAGGGACTATTAATTAAATATCGAACATTATGTGAACTCTTTAACCTGACCTAGCCAGAAGCCTATGAGTCGAATTATATTAAATGTCACATGACTAGTATTCCGGGACATTAAGAAACACTGGTGAACACGCCCAACGCGTATCTGACTTGAATTGGGCTGACCGAATTCGGAGAGGTGCTATCTTGTGTTAAAGAGGGCCGTGAAAGGGAGGAGAGTCTAAGTCTGAGCCTCGACAGGGGCCGTCGGAAACCAGAGAGGAGCCATTTAAAGTTGGAGAGCGGCCATCTTGATTCTGAGGGGCCGAATTAAGTCGGTGAATTGCTGCCTGAAACCGCAGATGGGCCGCCTATAATGTCGACGAGGAATTGTCTGAAGCGTGTGCGTTGTTTTATATACTTTTGGTGGGGTCCAACCCACCAATATAATTTTGAGGACAACCAAGTATACATGGACCATACCAACGTTTTCGTTATTTTCTAAATCTTGCTTTGGCAAATACGTCCTATAAACGCGGACCTCACACGTGTTGAACATGTTCTTCGTATTCTTGAGATTTTAACTATCTCACATTAGTTGCATGTGCAGGTGCGCAGTGGCGCAACCAGGATTTCAGTTCGGGGGGGGCCAGGGTTGGAGAGCGGGCCCCCTCGCAAGCGGGCCCCCCTCATGTTTTTAAAAAGTCTGCGGAAAACATGCACTTACTTTTGAGCGGGCCCCTATGTTTGTAAAACTTCGCAGAAATAAAAGCACTTTTCCTTTATCAGGGGCCCCGGTTCGAGGCGGGCCCTGGTTAAAACGGGCCCCCAGATTTTCAGTTGGTTCAAAGGGCCCCTGATTCGAGCCACAGATCCGCTTCGCGGGCCCCTAGCCAGGGCTCTGAGTAGGGTGGCCCACTCCGAGCCAGGGGCCCGCTTCGCGGGCCCCTGGCTCGGAGCGGGCCCCAAAAAATTTCGGGGGGAGCCATGGCCCCTTGCCCCCCCCTGGTTGCGCTACTGCAGGTGCGAAAATGAGTACAAATATGCTGTATAACAGCCTTAACCATCGGTGGAACCATCTAAATGAATGAAGTTGTGGCTTTTATTTCTGCACCGAAGATGTTAATTACGCTTTACTCTCGCGGATGCAGCTCCGTGTTGTATGTCATAACCATTCAACATTTGCGGTCATGACATACTCTAATTATATCAGAAGCTCGGGAACAAAAATCGTGTTCCAAAGCCATGGGAGCATAGACCATAATACAATTCTCATGTGGTCATAATGGACGTAGCTGACATAATGGACGATGCGGACACAATGGACATTCAAGCGAGGGAGATTGTAAAATTGAAGAAAAAAGTATTCAAAGTTAAGTTTGCGTCATAATTTTTCGCTTGTGATCATGGATATGCTGGTCGAAATCCGAGAAGTTTTAGTCAACCCCATCCCTCGTCCTGAGGAAATCCTGGCTACGTCCACGGGCCGGTCCCTGTGCCACGCCAATCGAGTTTGTAGCACGACACCCTGGTGTAAAGTAGGGAAATGCCCTTTTTATGTCGGAGGTAGGCTGTCTTCATCGACTCTGTGGGACGATCTCCACAGGAATATGACTGGAGGGTGAGGCGTCCCTCGCTTCCTCCACCGTGGCGGTGCTGTTTGATTTAACAACGGGGTGGTGTACTCGGAGTTCAACCAACAAGATTGGCTTGCCATATTCGCAAAAAGGAAAACATGCTGAGAAATGCGAAGCAAAGAACAAGCGTAATTCCCAGAACTCCTCATGGTACATCACATAACATTATGATTTCACACGTAGCACTTGTTATGGTATTTACACTCATGCCAAAAATATAGCATAGTAGTCGGAAGTAAAGAATGGAGAGATGATCCAGAGACAGGGAAACTAGGGGTGAAGGAGGAGTAGAGAGAGAGAGAGGGAGGGAGGGAAAGAGAGATATATAGTTAGGGAGAGGTGGCGGGATGGGTGTGGGGGGGGGGGGAAGCGTCAGTGTAGTGCGATTTGAAGGGTAAGGGACGAGAGAGCGATAGGGGCGGCGATTGCAGAAAATGTGTGAGATCCGTGTGATGTATGGTATTGGGAAATGTGTATACTGTGCATGTTGATAATCATCTTAGTGCATGCGAGATGTGAAAGTGATTTAGTGTTGAGGCGGCAAAATATGCGAAGATGCTATTCAAATTCGGAGCGTGATTTCAGTGTAGGATTTTTGTCATGAACTGATGTGTACAAAACATTGTTACTCTTGAAAATGATCCATGATCGATAAGTTTAAGACCTTAATATAACTAATTTATATCGAAAGAACAGTATTCCTTGCCAATGTGTGCCGAAACGTTTCATCTTATTTTACTTTCAATCATGATACGCAAGGAAATCGTCCATTTCTTCTCACAATTAGAAACACTTACGTGTGAATGCTGCCTAGCTAAAGACCGCAATGAACGATGCACATTAAAACGTCATTCGCTTATCACTTCACCTCACTTTTATAACACAATGAAAATTTAGTGCCAGAATTAAGATGGATGTCTTCTCTTCTTCAAGTGTCTTCTATTCGCAATATCTACCAGTGCTGGCTAAATTATGAGCAGAACATAAAACAGTCAAAAGAGAAATAATACAGTTATCAATGACAAACATCGGTGTGCTTTCTAGCTATTTATCTCACTTTTAGGTACTGTACGGTGCATTTAAGCTTCATAGCGCAGTAAACCAATCCTGGATTTCATCCCAGCACCAATAGCAACATTGGTAATGCTGATGGATATCATCAGATGAATTGCCAAGCTGAGTTAAAGGGAAAACAGAGAGTAATGGTGAGTTGGAGGAATGTTAAATGATATAATTGTGTTAGCACAACATGCTCTCCTGTTCATCCGGAAAAAAATAACCTTTTAGGCCAGAAAGTCTTATGTTCGTGCTCCTGAAGCATTATTTACCTCATGAATTCGGCATCCTTCTCTCCCAAAAGTAATCTTTCATAATTAGCATCAGCTAATGTTGAATGAAAGCAATGTTCGTGTTTGCAGTGATTTTCAGGTTGACGGGGCAAATTCCCCTTCAACTACCGTTGAGAGGGAAGGAAGGATCCACCTACTTTCCGTGGTAGCAAAGCATGCGAAGTTAAAAAAAAATACATCCAGAATTGGGTTCGTTGTTAGCCTTCGCTTCGTCGCCAGCGCAGTTTTGTGCAAGGCCTTTATGCATAGCTTTTAAGCTTATGCTATTATAGATATGCATTAGCAAGATATGTGACGTTTCATTAATTCGCGCCAGTTAATGCTACATTATTTGGCTTTAATTGATGTCATATGCAATGTTTCTTTTCGATTCGGGAATATATTTGCTGACATGTAATTAAGCATCATGATAAAATGCTGGATTGAATTGAAGTTGGATATGAGAGTTAAAATGCAGTATTGTTATCATGCAAATTACGTCTAGGAACGTTCGCTTGGCGCCCCTTCTCCTCTTATGGGACAACGCAGAAATGGGCATGAAATAATAGTTTTGATCCTATAACTTGGACTGGGGAGTAACTGACCCCCTGACCACCCTAATCCACCGTCCCTATTTACACTGTGGATATTTAATACTTTTGACGGCACATCAATGTTTCGTAAAAGATGGGTCAGATAGCTAAATGTACAATGCGATATCTTCAACAGGAAATGGTAGCTACCGCCTATGAGCTGTATATATACTGTACCGCATAACAGAGACTGCAGGGCATCATAGGTCGTGAACAGTGGCTTAGGAGCAGGCGCAGCTTTGAGAGGAGTCCTTGTGGCGCTGACAAGGTGTACAATAGGCCGGGCCAAAGCAGAGAGTTTGTTACTTTTTCCAGGTTTTCGCGCGGAATCCCATGCTATTTTTCGTGCTGAACAACATGGAATCGCTTGTTTTCCCCTAAAAACTTTTTTTCCTTCCGCACAAAAACGATTTTTGAAAACATGTTTTACGCGTTTGCCGCCTATGGGGCAAACATTGAAAGTAATCGCACAGAGACGTAAGTAGGCTGATTTGAAAGTTCTCGGCGAGATAAACAAACTCTATATTTGACAAAAGACCCTGAAATTATTACTTTCTGATTTGGCGACCCGAAATCATCACCCTCAGCCGGCCATTTGAGCTAAAAACTGCAAGAAATGTATGCAGTAGTCCCTGACTCGACCCAGCCCACCATTCACGGCTCAAATTTCTGTCTCACTGATGACAACGTAGCAGCTCAAAATGCCAAGCTATGGTTTTGCTTCCAATAAGCGTGCTGGCCTCAGTAACACCCGCTCAAAAGCGTGACTGGTTGACAGGCCGATGACAGGCAGTTGTGCCCCAGCTATAATATACGGATACTATATATAATATACATAGTATCCGTTGTACATAATATACATAGTATACATTGTATATGTAAGGGAGCTGTGGCGCGCCTGCCTCCGCCCGTGCCCGGCGGTATGCGGCGTGATGACCGGGCTCACGCAAGGGGAGCAGCAGCGGTGTGGGCGCGGCCGGCGGTGCAACGGGCGCCACGTGTTGTGCGCGCGTGCTGCTGTGCTGAGTGTACCTCTGCGGCGGCGTGCCCGGGGCCATCCGGTGGTGACCTCAGGTCGCCTTGACGGAGGAGTCGGGGTCGGGCTCGGGACGCGATGGCGCGAGGTTGTCGGAGCGGCGTGCTATCCGGCCGTGACCGGGCCGAATATCGAGGGAGATTGTGCCGCCAATACAAGAACTGAAGACCGGAGTCTTAGGTTCGCAAGCAAGCAGGGACACGTAGCCTATACTGCGGAGCCTACACACGGAGCCCTGCACTTCGGAGACTACACTGGCGGCAACGGTGGGATTCTGTCCGTCATTTTCCCGCGGACATGTGGATGGGCTCGTGAAGCTGCTGCATTCATCGCAAGTGGAGAACGTGAGTGGCTGCTGCTGATGGCGGGCTCCGGGCTGCACCTCTGGTCTCGGTCGACCGTGGCCGTGCCCGTCACGCCCTGGTGGCTTCCGTCGACCACTGCTGGCGTTGCTCTGTCTGGGCTGCCACCAGTCTCCTGCGTGGGTCCCTGCTGCGGCCGAGGTTCCTGCTGTTCCTGGTGGTGAGCGAGCGCTGGATTGCGGCGGCTTGGAGCACGGACAGTGGTTCTGCCGCGGCGCTCAAGAGCGAGCTGCCGTCCCCTGTTCTAGCGCAGTGCCGTGCTGGCGGGAACACGCGGCTGCGCTGGTTCCGGTGGCCTCCGGCCTCCGGCCTGGTACTGTGCAGCAAGCTGAGCTGCAGCTTCTTCGACTTTCCTGCGCCGTTCTGCAGAGTTGGCGAGTAGTGGGTCCGACTGCTGCTAGCGGCACCGGGTGCTCTACACTCTGACTGGTTGGCGGGTGTCTGCTGGAGACGGCCGACCGCTGGACGCAAGCTGGACCGAGGTGGACTCTGGACCGACTCCGGTCTGGCTCATCACATCTTCCAGCTTCCTTCGTTAGGATAAGTTCTGCGCTGTTCATTGATTGTTGTGCCTGTGTTCTAAGTTGTGTCGCAATTTTGTGTTGCGTACTTTATTTGTCAGTATAATGGAGTCTAAGGAAAGTTCGCGGTCTCATGTTCGGCGGCCTGGGGGGTTGTCGATGTCGGCACCCAAATTTTCTGGAGAGGGTTCTTTCGGCAGATTTGTGGCTGATCTAGACATCTACTATACTTTACACAATTTCTATGATGACATTAGGGCTCGTTTCTTTCCCCTGTGCTTGTCCGGGGTGGCACGGGACGCGTATGATTCGCTTCCGGCAGAAAAACTGTCTACATGGGACCTGGCTGTCGCGGAGCTGCGAGAACTGTTCGAGCGGCCATGTGCGCTGGACGCGCACGCTCAACTAAAGCGATTACGTTTCGAGCCTAGTGAGCCTCTCGAGGTATTTGTGATCAGATTCAAAAAGTTAGTTCAACAGGTATGTCCCGACAGGGACAGCGATGTGGTTTATTTCAACTCATTTTGGTGACTCTGCCAGAGCGGTACCAAGCCGAGTTGATCGCAAGCGCCGTGGATAATTTTGTGGACGCCATGGTCAAAACCCGTAACATGATACGTGCTGATCACTTCCGTGGTCGGGTGAGTAGTCCCTCAGTCAGGCAGGTTGAGACCCCAGAAACTGTTCTCCTGACACAGATTCTTGACCGAATAGAGCAACTGGAACAGCGGGTTCAGTCGACCGGCGTCGAGACGTCCCGTGATGGCCATCGCCCTGGGCGGCGCGCAGATCCGCGGCCGCCGCGTCTGAGCAGGGCGATTGGTGGGGCGGTCGGGCCGGGGAGCGCCTCTGGCTCTGTGCCAGGTGGTGCGGCGGAGAGGCGTACCCGCAGTGCGATGCCCGATCGTGTTTGCTACGCGTGTGGTAGTCTCAATCATCTGGTGGCTCATTGCCGGCACCGTAATAGTGTCTGTTTCTCCTGCAACCAGCGTGGACACATCTCACCAGTGTGTACCAACCAGGGAAACTTGCTTCGGGTCCTGCCTCGGGGGTACGGGGGCACGGACCCAACCAACCGAAATCTGTCTCAGTAAATAATATGCATGAAAGTCTAAACAGTGTTCTGCTGTCTGAGCAGCTGACGTTCCCTGCTGTGTTGGCCGGCCTGGTGTGTACTTATTTGCTCGACAACGGGTCCATGATAAACGTAATACATCAAGACATTTTTGATCAGCTGTCTGGCGTAAAGTTGCAAGAGACTTCAGTGCAAGCCAAAACTGTCTCCCAGTCTGAATTGACCATCATTGGCTGCATTTCTGTTCCTCTCCAGTTAGCTGGCCAAAAAAGGTGGTGCTTTTCTATGTCTCGCCTGTTAGACGTCCAGTGCTTGTTGGGCTTGGATTTCCTGAGGGCAGTCCCTTGCGTAATTGACTTGGCAAGGAGGCGTCTGGTGCCGACACCTAGTGAGCAAGTTCGCAGGATGTCTGCCGAGGTCACGTCCGTCGGTCGCGTCGTCGTGGGGCATGATTGGTCCATAGCTCCGGGTACGGAACAAATTTGTTCGGGCTTCGCTCACCATTGCACCTACATTGGTACCGCGCTTATCGAGCCAACACTGGAAATTCCGGGCATCGAGGTGGTTCGATGTGTTGCCGAAGTTAAAAATAATGTTTTGCCGGTAATGGTTCGAAATGTCAGCGCAGACTCGATCACCATTCCCAAACATTCAAAGCTTGGTAACCTAGAGGTGAGTTTTTCGGAAGAGCTACCGACTGGCTCCCATGGTATAAAACTGCCCGTCTAGATTGCAAAGTTGGTTAACCTGGAGGGGGCGAGTATTGCTGAAGAACAACAGCAGGCACTGTTTTCCGTGCTAACAAAGCACCAGTCCATGTTTAACAGCCACATTGGGGTAACCAGTCTAGTCTCCCATTCGATTGACACTGGCGATCGTGGCCCGGTGCGACAGAGCCCTCGCCGTATTCCTCCACACCTCTGTGATAAGGTAAAGTCGCAGATCCAGGAAATGGTGGATCAAGGAATTTTGGAAGAATCAGATGGCACCTGGGCATCACCAATTTGTCTGGTGCGCAAACAATCTGGGGAACTCCGTATTTGTGCTGATATGCGTCGGCTAAATTCCATTTCTAGATTACCGGCTTTTCCCATTCCAAGGATAGACGACTCGTTAGAGGCACTTGCAGGGTCATCTTTGTTCTGTACTCTCGATCCATTCAAAGCCTATTTGCAGATTCCGGTTGATCCAGCTGACCGAGAGAAAACCACAATAACCACTCCATTCGGTAATTGGCGGTACAAGCGAATGTGTTTCGGCCTGAATTCGGCACCGTTCACATGTGCCAAGCTGTTGAATATCGTTCTGGGACCGCTAGGAAAAGATACTTGTGTGCACTATTTTGACGACATTATTGTACATGGCAAGGATTTTTCTACAGTGTTGAAGAACTTGGACACAGTCTTGCTGCGGTTGAGAGCCGCTGGACTGACATTAAACATAGCAAAATGTCGGTTCTTCCAGAACAAGGCGAATTTTTCGGCTACGTGGTGTCCGAAGCAGGTCTATCCACGGACCCAGAAAAGGTCAGGAAGGTACGCGAGTGGCCACAGCCACGCACCTCCAAATAAATGTGTAGCTTCTTTGGCTTGGCAGCTTACTTTCGCCGAATTATTAAGAATTTTTCCCAGATTTCCTCGCCTCTTTTCGACCTCACCAGGAAGGGTGTTCGGTTTGAGTGGTCGGCTGTGGCTGCAGATTCATTTGATAAGGTAAAACGAGCGCTAGTGGACGCGCCAGTCATGGCTCTGCCTCGTTTTCAATCAGACGCTGGCTTGTTCACTTTGGAGTGTGACGCAAGTAACCAGGGGATAGGAGCGGTGTTGCTCCAAGAGCAAAATGGGCAGGAGAAGGTGATTGCTTATGGGAGCCACAGGCTGAAAAAGTCCAAGAAAAATTAATCGGTCACAAAACGAGAGCTCTTGGCTTGTGTAGTGTTCCTCCAGGAATAATCCCATTTTCTTGTAGGCAGGCACTTTCGGCTACGCACGGACCATGGCAGTTTGCAATGGCTGCTAAACTTCAAAAATCCCACTGGCACGCTGGCCAGGTGGTTCGATATTTTGGGTAATGTTGATTTTGAGATTCTTCATCGCCCTGGAGCTCAGAACTCTGTGGCTGACGCTCTCAGTCGCAGACTAGCCGATACAACTGATGTTGCATGTCAGGCGGACAGTGCTGCGAGTTGCAACAAGATTGCTGTCGCTGACTGGCCATTAAGCTGCATTCAGTCCGAGCAGCAAAGTGACCCTATCATCGCCGAGGTATCTCGCCTGCTTGCATAGGGAGCGTGTCCCGTGCAGCGCACAGCTTCCCCACGGTTACGACCTTGGCTGCGACACTGGACTCGCTTGAAACTCATCAAGGGTGCGCTGTTCCGCGTGTACAAGCGCCATGCGCGCGCATCCGAAGAGTTGCAAGTGGTTGTACCCCAGAGCATGAGGGCAGGTGTACTAACGTCACTGCATAGCGTGGACATTGACACTGCATAGCGTGTGGTGGACATTTTGGCGCAGAAAAACTTCTAGCTCTGATTAGTCCTAGATATTTTTGGCCGACAGTGGCCGCTGATATCGATGGGTTTTGCAGGGAATGTGACAGATTTGACGCGCGTAACAGTCCGATTCCTGCACCTAGGGAGTCGATGGGCGAGCTGTACGCGTCTGAACCTTGGGAGGTTGTCTATTGACTTTATGACCGACTTGCCTCTTCCCAGTCGGGGTAACAAACACTTGCTCGTCTGTTGTGATCACTTTACGAGGTGGGTGGAAGTTTTTCCATTACCAGACATGAGGGCAAGCACAGTGGCTACTACTCTAACTCGAGAGCTATTTTCTCGCTTTGGCTGCCCCAAGCGGTTACATTCGGATTGCGCAGCTAACTTTAAGTCAGCTTCTCGCAGAGGTTTGCCGCATAATGGGCGTAAAAAAGACGAATACTACTAGTTTTCACCCTCAAGGAAATAGTAAATGCGAAAGAGTAAATCGTACTATTTTGGGTATGCTGTCAAAATATCTTTGTGAAAATCAGTGAGTGGGACGAACACTTACCACTACTAATGTTGGGGTATCGCAGTCAGATTCACAAGTCATTGGGCTACAGTCCCTTCTATTTGATGTTCGGTCGCCAGGCACGGTTGCCGGTCGACGTGGAAATTGATGCGCCGCGAGCCTTGAAATCGAGCAGTGTGTCATCATATGTTGATAGTCTCTGCAGAGGTCTGTGAGGTATACCGAGAGGCAATACCTCTCGGTATTGCACCTCGGTGCAATACCGTGTCTACGTGCAATACACGTGTCTAGTGCGAGCCACGTAAGAAATCGGAAACTTTACGAAACGAAACTTAACAACTTTAGTTACCAACCAGGGGACCAGGTAATGTTGTATCGCAACGTAGTGAAGCGAGGCGAGTACTTTAAATTCGTACGACCGTGGAGACCTGCGACTATTATAGTTAAGCAGGGATAATTTAATTACAGAGTTAGACTGGAAGACGGGAAAATGTTGTTGGTACATCACAACAGGCTGAAGCCGCGCCAGTCATCCAGTCTCAATGACTCCACCACTCCTTGTGTATCGCAACGTAGCACGGAGCCCCGCCCCATGACTTCCGACTCTACCGCGTCCACTCTCCCTGACCCGGTACCCGGGTGTGCGCCTAGGCCAGCCGAGCGACGAGCCGGCCCGCGACCGTCGCCGCGGGCGCTGGCGCCGCGGCAAGCGAGCCGCCCTGACGAAACCCCGATGTGTGACGTCCAACCAGCCAGGACGGATATCGCCGACTACATCGAACCAGAAGTTTTGTTTTCGTTCACTACGTTGCCGCCTATTTGTGCTGAGCGGGGGGAGGAGATGGCCGGTTTGGAACCACAGTGTACTCCCCGTCCACTTCCGCGGAGGTCTAGTAGAGTAAAAAATCCTCCGGATCGGTTCGGATTCAGTTAGTAGGTAGCGTATTGATGCCGGTCAGGGTGGATGGTACCGTCAATGTGATTGTAGGTTGCGGGCGAGCCGAGGCTAGTGGGAGATCTGGAACAAACTATGCACGCTGTCACTGACTAGTTTATGCCGATGAGCCCGTGACATTGTAGTTCGAGTTCGGCAGGGCCCGCCGTGTCTTCGACTGCAGTGTGGCGTTTAACAAATTTAAAATGTTTTCACAGCTCGAGCAGCTCGGACAGCCAGTGTCGGGTAGCCACTGATACACTGTCCAGTACTAATGGCGTGAGTGTGCGAAAACCCGGTCACTAATAAACATATTCTGGTTCCCGGGGACTGCCGGACGAGGGCGCCCGGCCAACGAAAGGGGGAGGAGTGTAAGGGGGCTGTGGCGCGCCTGCCTCCGCCCGTTCCCGGCGGTATGCGGCATGATGACCGGGCTCACGCAAGGGGAGCAGCAGCGGTGTGGGCGCGGCCGGCGGTGCAGCGGGCGCCATGTGTTGTGCGCGCGTGCTGCTGCTGAGTGTGCCTCTGCGGCGGCGCGCCCGGGGCCATGCGGTGGTGACCTCGGGTCGCCTTGGCGGAGGAGTCGGGGTCGGGCCCGGGACGCGATGGCGCGAGGTTGTCGGTGCGGCGTGCTATCCGGCCGTGACCGGGCCGAATACCGAGGGAGATTGTGCCGCCAATACAAGAACTGAAGCCCGGAGTCTTGGGTTCGCAAGCCAAGCAGGGACACGTAGCCTACACTGCGGAGCCTACCCACTGAGCCCTGCACTTCGGAGACTACATATATGTCAACCTCATGCATTGCATATCAGTAGTGTCTGAAAATTGTGAATTTACCAAACCCTGAATTCTTTAAGAGAACTTGTTGCTTAGAAAAGAAGGAAAATGAACAAACGCAAAAAGTATACCATCATAAGCCCGAGTATTGAGCAATTCCCACCAAATAAGCTCCCAACATGGGGACAAGTCTTCGCGCGAATCCTTCACGTGAAAGAAAATGGGCCTCGCACATTGAGGACCGACGAAATCGTGAAAGAAGTGATGCAAGAAGTGTTCGAGATTTGAATAAAAGCAAACATCCCTGTGACACAGGATAAAAATGCTCTCAAAAAGGTCGCCACCGCTTTTGCCAGGTGCCAGTGTGTAACTGTCAAGAGTGCGAAGAGAGACAGTGATGCCCACAGACAGCACATCGAAGATATGCAGAAGACCTGCACTGAGCTATGTGACGTCTCGACGCCAGACGTGCTGGACGTTATTCGTGCAAACCGTCTGCTATCCGAGAAGGAGAGGGAAGTAGACGTCAGCTTCTTTTTATATCAGAAAGGCGCCAGAATCGGAAAGATATCTCAGAAGGACGTAATCTACGAAAAAAGATGAAGAACAAGAAACAGCGGCTGGAGAAAGACGCAGAAAGGAAAAGTAAATGGGCCGCTGAAAGCAAGCACGGAGGGGCTACTACAACAGCGATGTCGGGAGGCACAGATGTCGGTCAAGCCTCGGAGGAGGAAATGGACGAAGGCAGTGATGAAGACTTCGAACCCACGAAACCTGCGAAAACGAAAACCCGCGAGGATTTGGTCACGCTTCACCTGCCAAGAAAAAGTATTCAGGCCCAGCCTGTGTGTCAGATGGCGGATCGCCTTCAACTCTCCGCAAATAAGGCGAGTGGATCATTTCGAAAAACGAAAATTAGGTGTTCAAGGAAACGACTCGACTTATATCTCGCATATATAATACAGGTTTCAATCTGTGCCTTATCATTAATTCCACTTATCTCCTGAAAATATGCCTACGTCCGAGCAATTTGTTTGCGAAATTTGATAGAGACCATTTACCTATCCAATATGACAACAATTAACGTACATAAAAAATTAAACGTAAATCACCATGTAAAGAGCATTCCATTGGTGATCCCCTTTCCATAATCCATAATCCGAAAAATCTTATATTCCAGAAATAGCCCTGATCCTATTGCCCGACCAGGCGGCAGCGTTTGTCGGTGCAGTCCTGAGGGCCACTGAACCGCCTGCAGACCTGAGCCAGCTCGACATAACCAAGAACACCGCCCTCCGTGAGCGAAAGAAGGCTCGGCAGTCTGTGGCCCACGACATCAAGGCGAAGTTCGTCCCACCGGAGCGAGTCGTAGCTCACTGGGACGGCACAATATTGAAGGTGAAATTCCTTTACATTCCTTTCCAATTAAATGAATTACATGATCCCGGGTCAGTCTAATATTAATTCCTACAAATTCCTAATCAACAATTAGTTCAAACTTCCTTACAAATGCCCATACCTCCTTTCAGGACACTCTGGATCTCCCTGAGCACCGCCAAGCCGTTCTCAAGGATGGGAGTCTAAAAGAAATCGGGAAAAGGATGGGAGGCCGGAAAAATCCTCGCCGTTCCCCTGGTCGCCAACGGGACCGGGCGTGAGCAGGCGAACGTGACGATGATGGCGCTGGAAGACTGGGGGGTCAGTGACCGCGTCCACGGCCTCTGTTTCGACACAACTGCTGCGAACACAGGCCGCCTCAGCGGGGCCATGGCGCGCCTGGAGACTGCACTGGACCGAAAGCTGTTCCGCCTGGAGACTGCACTGGACCGAAAGCTTTTCCGCCTGGCGTGTACCACGTCCTCGAGCTAGTAATCGGAGCAGTGGCTGTCTGCCTGTTCGGCCCTTCCACCGGATCATCAAATCCCCTCTTCGAAAAGCTCAAAGCCTGGTAAAAAAAACTGCCGTATGTATGTAGGCATGTATATTCCACGCCTACTTACGCATAATGCTTTCCTGTTCCAAGGTTTGCAAACAGCATGCAATACTATAGTTCATTAGTTAAAAGTAAACACTACATTCATTTTTTTAAAGAAGACAAATCCAGGCACAGCGAATCGACTTTATTCCAGCTGGCCGAGTCTGGACCTGAAGAGGCCTCTGGCGGAGATGCAGTTCACGTCTCCATGGGAGGAGGAGCAGAAGGAAGCTGCCGCACAGTGCCTTCTTTCATATGCAGCCAACGAGAGCTTTCCGCGAGGCGACTACCGCGAATGCGCGGAGATCGCCCTCTTTCTGCTAGGAAAAGTTCCACCTCGAGGAGTCCACTGGATTCGCCCCGGTGCTGTGCACAACGCGAGATGGATGGGGAAAGTGAGTTTCCTAATATATGTTCCTTCAACATTTCCCATGCTAATGTAACAGTTAAATGGCAATTGTTTCCTACATCCATAACCTGCTGAAATAATGTTGTTTCCTGCTTTCCATCATCCGCAGTCATTGGCTGCATCACGAAATGACCCTAGTTAGGTACCTACCGTCTCACACCAACCATATCGACAATCTTCCAATCCAATCCAGCGTTCCTATAAAATACAGATCAGGCTTACTACTGTCGTCATCCTAAAAACCTACCTCTTTCAGGTCCTATGCTTCACCAAGCTCTTCTGTTTCCAAGCACAGCTGGAGAAGGACGAATTGCTCCGTCAAAACCTGGAGAGGGTGGCGCGCTTCCTGGCGCTCGTCTACGTCCCGACTTGGTTGAAGGTACCCGTCGCCGCGGACACCGCCTACAACGACGTCCAGCTCTTCAACAAGCTTCAGGGGTACAAGCTGGTGGACGAGGAAGTGGCGCGTGCGGCCCTCACTGTGCTGTGCCGACACTTATGGTACATGGCAGCGGAAATCGTCATCTTCACCCTGTGCAGCAGCAGCGTCGATGGCGAAGTGAAGGAGGAGGTGGCCCAAAAGCTACTCGGCACGGAGCGGCCCACTGACTTTGAGCCCGGCAGCAGCGGCCCTGCGGTCGTGGGAAGTGAACACATCACGCTCACCGATCTGGTCACAGAAGACTCGTGGTTCGTGCTCCACGTGTTGGACTCCAAGTGTGAGTGGCTGAAAGACAAACCAGAAACGTGGCCCAGACATCCGGACTACATAGAACTGTGCGAGTTCGTCTCGTCCCTCAAAGTGACCAACGACACGGCAGAACGCGCAGTTCAGCTGATCGACCAGTTTGCAGGAAGCATCACAAAGGACGAAAAGAACCTCCAGTGGCTCGTGCAGAGTGTGGAGGAACACAGGCGAAAGTTTCCTAGCTTCTCAAAAGCAACGCTTAGCACCCTGGGAACCGTTGCTCACATGTTACATGGATCGCTTCTTAGAGGCCAGTCAGCCGGTTACGCTTCTGAGACAATGTTAGTTAGTTAAGCACGCTGATAGGAAGCAAAACCATAGCTTGGTATTTTGATCTGCTACGTTGTCATCAGTGAGACAGAAATATGAGCCGTGAATGGTGGGCTGGGTCGAGTCAGGGATTACTGCGTTCATTTCTTGCAGTTTTTAGCTCAAATGGCCGGCTGAGGGTGATGATTTCGGGTCGCTAAATCAGAAAGTAATAATGTTAGGGTCTTTTGTCAAATATAGAGTTTGTTTATCTCGCCGAGAGCTTTCCAATGAGCCTACTTACGTCTTTGTGCAATTATTTTCAATTTCTGTCCCATAGGCGGCAAATGCGTAAAACATGATTTCAAAAATCGCTTTTGCGCGGAACGAAAAAATGTATTGGGGAAAACAAGCGATTCCATGTTGTTAAGCACACCAAATAGCATGGGATTTCGCGCGAAAACCTGGAAAAAGTAACAAACCCTCGGCTTTGGCCCGGCCTAGACTGTACAAGGGCCGGTGGAACGTATCGCGACGAGGGGCGGGGGTGTACTTTGCGAGGGGAGCTTTGTGACGCTGGTAAGGTGTGGCATTGGCGGCGGAACGTATCGAGGCAAGAGACGAGGGGGAGCCCTGTACTCAGAAGTGCATTCATTTTTCGGTAGCGTAGTACCTGGCATTGACGACTATTTGTTGTCTTTCATGCGACTAATGTGCTTTTTTACGCATGGACGGCTGGAAATTGTGCTGCCCGGTGGCAAAACAACGCCACGGATTTTTGATCGGGCACGAGAGGGGCTTAGATTGAATTTGTCGTGGAAGGTCAAAGATGTACTATGCAATTTCTGAAATCCGATGCCTTTCGGCTTAAAAGGAAAGCCATATTTTAGCTGCTCCTAACATTCGCGTTTATGTGACACCACACACCACCTGTTTTTCTAGTGCGGCAAATCTCAGCATTTATTGACCTCTGCCTGTACTTCCGGGAGTTAGGACATGTGTTTGTGGTTTCTGACAAGAATTTTGACTATGCAACAGCAATGATCAATGCGCAGGGCTGGAAGAAGCCAAATCACTTCATGCTAGCGGTCCGGCTAGAAATAACCAATCTCGTCGCCACAGTCTCAGATAGACAAGCCGACACTAGAGCAGGGTTTACGTTCTGGCGACTCTCCTGCCAACTTGCAATGGCACAATGGGAAAACTGCACGGCGGCTGTCATAATCATCAAAGTTCTGCCTGTCTCTGCTGGCTACAGAATACACGTTTTTTATGATGCTAGCATTAACCTGAGCAAGACTGGAGAGGGACGGCTGCAACCCCGTTCGCCCCTGGAGCTTTCGCAGTATGAATGAAAAGCAGCTTGTGTGAACGCGCTGCAGTCTTTGGTAGTTTATGAGGCGTCGCGTGCAGGGGTAGTGGCCAGGATTTCATTAGGGGAGTGGGAGCCCGACCACTAAAAGCGATATGGAAACCACGTCCGCCAAGAACGCCGATAATATGTGGTATGACGTGGAGAAGCTCCCAAAGTCTCGTTGATCTAGTGAATTTTGTGGGGATAAAAGGGTACGCCGCTCCTCTTGGCTGCGTCTCTGATCGCCCGTCCTTTGATATACAACTTACGTTTTAGCTATGATAGTGTTCTAAGTGGTAGTGGTTATTAAGGAACTTTGCGAGCTTACGCTCAGCATTTTGGCCCGCGCGTGTGGTGCTGTAGATGAGTTCGCGTATTTCATCCAGCACATTTCTGAAATGGTTGGACAAAATGCAATGAAACTCTGCGCAGATCTGTAGACGTATACTTCAGAACTTTTGGCAAGCATGATGTTACTAGGTCAGGTCAGGTTACTGACCTGAGACATGTTCGTGAATATGTTCGTGAACATGTTCCGGCGGATGTCCACCGTTTTGGCACTTTTTCAAGTTCGGACCCAAATAAATGGCGAAATATGCATGATACGCTTATGAAGTACACCTTACCGGGTTTAACATTCAGGCGAAGTCCAGCGAGGTGTCACATGATCCCATGGGTGCAACCACTGATGGGGGGGGGGGGACATGTCCCCCCTTAATTTCTGAAAAGTGGCCATTTGTCCCCCGCAATTTATTTCGTGTTTCACCCCAAGCCTCAGCTACCTGACCATGATCGCCGCAAAATTTTACTTAATCATTTATAAGGTGAAAGTATATATGCAAGAGAATCACCCAAAATACTAGAAACCGATCTAGCAATTAAACGGGCTTCAAAGGCTATCTGTCGTCACAAATTTCACGAGTAGTAAATCAGCAAACGTTAGAAATTCCTGCTTAGAGGCCACTCTTGAATAACATGAACCTTACCATCTTGTATTTTCGCTTGGGTGGAAAATTGCGCTTTGCGAGGCAACAAATTTGCATTGTCGCAAGGATTTATACTTCTAAGGTTGCATTCTCTTGCGCATATATCGATATATCTTGAACAAAACTGACTCTGGGTGTCCTTGGGTATCTTCCAGAATCAAGACCATGGAGGGGAGCCATGGGCAGCCTTAAGCACGTACGTCAATTAACGTCGTATTCGTATTCGTATTCAGCGACGATTCGCCAGGGGCGTATTTGTATTGGCATTGGCATTCAGCGACGGGTTCATGATTGTTCGAATCAATTACTACAAATGCTTCTGCTTGTACTGAACACGCTGGAAGCAACTACATATGTCTCACGTGACCACCTTAACGGCAAAGGTCAAACACAAAGCGATTTCTTCGGTTGCCTCCGATTTTCTTTCGTTTTCACCAAGACCTTCCCAAATCTGGTATCAAGCGATAGTCTGTGGTGAACCATCGTGTAACATTTGCAACCGGTATATGTCAAGGTCAAACTTCAAGATCAAAGGTTAGCTTGATGTATTAGATGGCGACATTGAAGCGATATCGACCGAACGCGAGGTTTGGTTGCTATAGCTTCAATTTCCATGAAATGGATGTCATTCGACGTGGCTCGTTATGCCGTATCAGAAAGCTAAGCAAACCAGTTATTTTTCAAAGGCAAAGGCCAAGCTGATCCTTCGGTCGCCTCAAATGTTTGTGCTTTCGCTGAAACCAATCCAACTCTGGTTTCAAACGACAGCCAATGGTGAACACTTGAGTAACATTTCAAACCGAGACATTTTAAAGGTCAAAGGTTTGATTGAGTTATTCGACGACCTCGCGTTTCGTCGCTATGGCTTCAAATTGCAGAAAATTGATGCATTCGAAGTCGCTTGTTGCTCGGTATCAGAAAATTGATAATTCGGAATAATCTCGACGGGTCAAAATCCAAGCTGATTTATTCGGTCGCCTCGCATTTTTTTTAATGTTTTCGGCCAAGCCTACCCAGAACCGCTATCAAGCGGTAGCCCATGGCGAACCCTCGAGTAGCATGTTGAAACCGGGATATGTCAAGGTCAAACCTCAATGTCAAAGGCTAGCTTGATTTTTTTTTGAGTCCTCGCGATTCGTCGCTATGGGTCCAATTTGCACCAAGTGGGTGTCATTCGACGTGGCTTGTGCCGTATTATAGTGTTACGAAATAGCACTAAGTTCAAAGGTGAAAGATCAAACCGATTTCTTCCGTCGCCTCGTATTTTGTATTCGCCCTAACCTACCCACATCTGGTATCAAGCAATAGCCCGTGGTGAACCTTGAGTAACATTTCAAACCGCGATATGTCAATGTCAGACCACAAGATCGAAAGTTAGATTGAATTACTCGAAGTCCTCGCGCCTCGTCGCTATGTCTTCAATTTTCATCAAGTGGGTGTCATTCGAAGTGCCGTGAGGTACTTTAGCAAACTGCTCATAAATCACATTAATATTCGAAGTCAAAGGTCGAAGTCATTTCTTCGCTCGCGCCGCGATTCGTCGTTTTCCCTCAAAGCTGCCCATGCTTGGTATCAAGAGATAGCCCGTGGGTAACCCTCGAGTAACATTTCAACCCGGTAAATGTCAGGCCAAGCCTCAAGGTCAAAGCTATAACTTCAATTTGTATTATGTGGGTGTCATTCGACGTGGCTTGCCGTACAGTATCAGAATGTTGAAATATCGAGATAATTTTGAAGGTGTCGAAGGTCCGGTGTGTGTACAATGATTGAGTGTAATAGAAATAGGAGGATCAAATCTCTTTTTGTTTGCAACCGTTGTGCTAGCAGGCACTGATATCCTATATGACTAGGAGCTCCCCCAAGAAATCCGTCATGACCTGCTTGGACAGCGCTTTCATCCCTGGTTTATATTTTACACTGTCACATTGCTCTCCGGACATGTAAAATATATAATTTTGTTTTCAAATGTCCACTTTCTTCTTAATGGTTGAAAGAATGTTGTCAAATTTGCAAGAGAAGCCGCACGTGAATGCGCACAATTTTATAACCAACCGGAGTTCATAATTGTGAGAGAGCAATCTTGTAATCAAGGGTAGATACAGGAATTGTCATGGGGGTACTTGTTTGGAGGGGCGGCATTCCTTTGGGGAGGCACCACTGCAAAAGTACCTGGAGTGGCGCCTCTGGCTAAAGAAAATCGAGGCGGGGGTGCACTCGGGCTTCCCGGAGGGGTGCCTTTCCTTCAGCCTCTGGCTGAAAAATTCGAGCGGGTACACTCGAACCATCTCAGAGCCGGAGTCTTTTCCCGGCCGGAGGGACACCACCTTCCATGGGGGGGGGGACATGCTCCCAGTGCTACATCCATTATCCGCCCGTGGTTGTTATTGCATCGAAATGTTCCCCTAAAACAGGGAAGCATGGGAAAGGTTAGCGTAAGTTAGTGGCTTACCTTGGGTTGGCGCTAGGGGGGAGCAAACGGATTTAGAGTGGGCCCACCTACCCCCAGTGTTTAAAAACTGCCCGGATTTCGACCACTATGTTTCAAAGGGGCTCATTTTCATTTTTAAATAAAATAATTAAATTAAATTAAATACAATTAAATTAGACAGGGCCATGAAAGCTGCATTGCAGCTTTCATGGCCCTGTCACTTTTTGCGAGACTGGGTGAGCTTTGTAGGGCCCATGCATTCTCGGTCTCCCGTTGGGCCTTAGGGTCCTGCTGTGCTTATTTAGGGTACAATTGTGGGACCCAAACACGATTTTGGAGGCTCAGGTATATTTCCTCGGGGTCCTTGTGCGACATTTTGGCTCAGGTGCGTATTTCCGGGTGGATCCGACGCCAGTTTTTTTGTGGGGCTCGACGCGTTTTTGGTGACTTTTTTGGTCCTCGGCACCATATTTTGGTGTCCCGTGCAGATTTTTCGAGCTCCGATACGTAATTTTGTCGGGGCCGTGCGCGATTTTTCAAGGCGTCTGGTAGTATGTTTGGGGCTCCGGAGCGATTTTCCTGGCTCGGACATCTTTTTTTTCTGGAATCATACCTTATTTTGGGGGCTCCGTATTTACATTTGTCGGATTCTGATGCGATTTTTTGGGCTAAGCCGTGCTTATTTGGGGCCACCGACGCCAATTTTTGGGATTCCCGAGGGGATTTTTTTTATACGCGGACCAGATTTTTGGGAGTACTGGCGGGAATTTTGGGTCCCAGGCGCAATATTTCGGGGGCTCAGCGCGAGTTCGCTGGGAGCATTACACTTTGCTGGGACCCCGCGCGATTTTTGTGGGCCCCGGCGCAAATTTTCGGGCCAGGCGCGAGCTTTTTTGTGCCCGTTGCATTTGTTTAGAGCCCCGAAGCGAATTTATGGGGCCCCATGGCGATTTTTGTGACCAGGGTGCGATTCTTGGGAGCCCACCCGTTCAGGAGGGAGGGGAATTTTCCTCTACGGTAAGCAACTGTGGTTGCTCAACGGGTTTTTCAGCCGATGGCACCCTTCAGAGTAGAAAGTCCCTTCGGAGAACTTTCTTTCGGGACCTGTTCTGGGTATTCCGGTGCTCGGGTCGATTCGATCGAGTCCCTCTGTGATTTTTTAGTGTCCATTCGCCGGTGTCGAGCGTGATTTTCAGTAACACCTGTCTGACTTTTGGGGCCCACAGCGCGATTTCCAGGCACCTGGCCGTCCTTTGGTCCTCGGCGTCATTCTCAGGGGTCCCGGCAATACTTCTTTGGACCCAGCGTGATTTCGGGTGGCCACGGCCCGACCTTTTCAGATTTTTGGGATTGAAAATTAGCGTGATTTTTGGGGAGCCCCCAGCGTGATTTTTGGGGAGCCCGGCGCGAGTTTTCTGAGTCACGGTGTGATTTTTTGGGCACCAGTGGTATTTTCTGTGGCCCGGTCTCACTTTTTTGGGCCCCCAATGTGATTTGTATGGACTACGGTGCGATCTTTGGACCCATCGGGATTTTCAAAGAGCCTAGCGCTATTTTTCCGAACCCCAGCGCGATTCTTGGGGCCCCCAAGCTCTTATAGGGGAGGAACTGTCCCTAAGGTCTCCCTTTGGCACGCCACCGGTGTATGGCTATGTTTACTGCAATAAAACCATCGTCCAATATTGTTATATTATTATATGATATACTATATATTAGTATTAGTAGTTTAACGTAATTACAGCATTGCTCTATGGTGATTGTGAAATCGGGCCCAGCATATACGACATATAGCTAGGTGTTCCTAGGCAGTGATAAGGAGTGAACCTTGCTAATTTTGGACGAACTTTTTGTCCCCCAAAATATCATTTTTAACAATGGTAAATCTAAAAACCAAACCTTGAAACGAAGTGGCTGAAATCCGAAAACAAAATTTGTGTGTGGGGGAGGGGGGGGGAGGTTCTTACCTCGATCTTGCCCAAACATACCGCGTCCCTAGTTCCCCCCCCCCCAATTTCAATTAGCATTTCACACCAAATGCTAAGTCATTATTTATTGGTGTTAAGTTGATGGCACCAAATATACAGGTGCCTGTCAATTCAAATCAACCAATGAAATAAAACAATCCAGGTGTTGTCTGAAAAATGTTATAAATGAAGCTTAGCTTGGATACATGCTTTCCCTCCATAAAGCAAAGGGGACTAGGCTAGGCTTGGTTACTCCTATTTTAATGTTCACATTTTAGAAATGTTTGTGAATTGTTTGAACATCACTTATTTCAATTTGTCTGGCAAATGTTAGGCTAGGTTAATTTTTATAAAGGTAATTTTGTGCTTTAAGGTGCTTTATAAATTCTTGGACTTTCTTTTTCCAATGCAATGTTTTGGGATGTGACCAGCATGATGTGACCACCCATTTCCTGCGCAAATGCTTACTCTTCAGTTTGCGGGCAAAATAACACGAAAAAGGACTTTGAATTAGATAACATAGCATGACAATAATTTTAGAAAAGAAGAAAAGTGCAGCATAACCTAACCTAACCTAGCCTGCTTTAACTCCCGAAGAAGGAACACAAAATTGAAAACAATGGAAAAATACCCAACCATTTATTTTCATAATTGTTCAACTTAAAAACATAACATAACCTAGCTGAACCTGTTTTGCGATAGAGAAATTGATTAAAAAATAGACAATTAAAATGTTTTCCAAACTAAAAAAAATAACCTAGCCTGACCTAACCAATACTAACCCTTTTGTCTACTTCATGGAGGTAAATGTGTGGAAAGAATTGTCTTGTGAATAACATGAAACACAATAATACCTTTAAAAAGCCATCATATCTTTTCTTCATTATATATTCTCCCACTGCCCTTTTTTTACATCAATTTCCTCACTAACTGAAAACTATGTATTGGCGCCAGGAATGAGTGGTCACATCAGCTTAGTCATTTTAAGAAACGTGTTCTTGCAAATTGTTCTTGAAATGCCATTTCTGAATTAAAATACAAGTGTATCTGAAATATTTGATCACATTTTTATCTTCCCTTAGATGATGCTTGATAGCGCATACAAATTCTGATGGTGAATACCAGTGCTGTGTGACCATTAGGAGGGCAATAAAAATATTGCTGCTGCATGGCTTTGATTCTTTTGGTTGGTGTTGTACTAGCAATACCGAAAGTACATGAGTCTCCAGCCCCATAATCATGGGTTAGGTTATAGATGCACTTTTTAAGTTCATCACAGGTGTTGTCCTGCAGAGCAGCTTCAGACTTGGGCTGGCCAATCGAAACCTACCCTCCAAACCTAACCAAACCTAACCTATTTCCACGCATGCCACTCTGGATTGTCTGCATTCTTGTTTCCACATTGTTTTTGATAACGCGACATATTTGTCACACTTTTATCTCAAACTCAGTAGTTCAACGTGTCTGCCGATAGGTGGCAACTCTTTCGCCTTGAAGGGTCAATAGCACCCCGTAGCGTGCAAAAGCATAGAATAGCAAGCAACGCAGTGTCAATATGGGGTTCGGGATTTTTGGCCCAGAGTAATGTGTAGCCCCGTGGGATAAACATGGCCGCCTAATCCGAAATCAACGCGCACACATGTACCCGAGACCCAGCCTTGACCCACATTGACCCCATGCGCCTGTGTTGACGAAGCGCCCTAAAGCCAAAATAACTAACTAACTAACTGGTCAGTGAAGGCCAAACGTTCGTTGACCAAAGGTGGTCCAAACGTTTCCATAGAGTAACTTTGGGTGCTGCATTCGAATGAAACGTTCATCATTGTTCTCTTAGGCTCAACGCATTGCTTTTGGAACCCGAAAACAAAACCACATATGCTCTCCATGACTTGACCTGATCTGCACAGGTCAAGTCACTGTTAATGCGATTGGATCATGCTACATTGGACTTCAAATGTAATGAAGACCACGATGCCATTGATTTCATAAGGGTATCACGCATGGTTTGCAATCTGTTTGGCTCCAAACGTTAAAAATGCGAAATATGCCGAAGTCAGCCAGCGCAGGTTCCCGAAAAATCTTAAAAGTTTCGTAGCCCGAACCGACATGACAAGTTTTACACCGAACGTTCCGCGATGAACGTCTGCAAGTGTGCACATAATTTGGGTCCGTTAGTCCCATCCGTTTACGTGCCATTTGCGAAAATCTGTGGATGTTGCAACTCGCCTGGGCCACCGAAAGTGGCAAAATGCTTAAGCCCTGCGCCGGTTAACCATTGCCCGTGAACATTTCGATAAATTATGAGCACGTGTTCTAGTCCTACTCACACAATCTAACTTTCAGGATGCAGGGCTTACGCGATGATTCACAATCTAACAGGGCTTACGCCCTGCAGGATGCAGGGCTTACCTTGAATGCTCGGGTGGGCCATGCTCGGATGGTGTCTGGTGATATAAGCACCTAGTGCTTTTGCACCACTCTGAGAGAATGTCCAACAGAACTGTAAGATGATTGCAATAAACGTTATGATGATGATGACGATGATGATGATATCAACGAACCCTCATACTTAACGCTACACGAGTGACGCCGATTGCGATAACGACCAAGTCCACGAGACCTTCCATTGGCGAAGCGCATCTGTTCGGATGCCTTTGTACCCACGTCGAGGACGTGTGTCGCCATGGGCGTCGCCACTTGCCTTGCGTTGGGGTGGGGCGACCGGGTATTTAAGTCGACTTTTCCATGCAACGCCATAGGTGCAATGCTAGATGTCACAAAGTTTGGGAGGGGGACGAGCCCTCCCCCCCCCACCATGGCGACGCCTAGAAGTGTGGTGCTTACCTTTACTTATGAACATTTGGCTGCACGTGAGGTTCCGCAATTAGGTATTGGAGATGAAAGAATAGCTGATCCAATATTCGTAATTTAAAAAAAAAATATTTTACGGGGTGATTTCACCAAATCCTGATGGTTGCACATTGGCCATGATGTATGACTCTTGAGGGAGTGGAAGAGACAAAATGGCAAATATTGCTGTTGAGCGGGACCGGGGAAGGGGCTGCGCTCCACAACTCCCTTGAAAGTGTTGTCGGTACACAAGCAGGTTTGTGGGTGCACACATTTATTTTGTGGGTGGTGCACACTGCTCGTGCACCTACAAAGAGCTGTGCAGCTACGTCCTGGATCCTGTTCGCTTTGCACAGGAAAAAAAAACAACCGAGAGACAATGTCATCCCTTCATTCGGACGGGTTGATCTCTTATACGGGTGATGTTGGGAATGTAAGTCTGCAATGTAAATCCACCAGTGTTTACGGAGGCGCTTCAAAGCATGGACGGATACGGAGGGGGCACGGCGGCACGAGCCCCCATAGAAGGTGGCACCCTCTGGCCGGGAAAAGGCTCCGCTCCGGGAAGGCTCAAGTGCATCCTCTCCTCCGCTCAAGGGATTTTCAGCCCAACGCACCCCTCTAGTGACTTACGCAATTATACCATCCGAGGAAATGGCGCCCCTGCAGACAAGTGTCCCCATGAAAGTTCGTGGATCCGCTCCTGACTGCAAGACCTCCAAACGTTAAGAACACGACGACCCTTTCTGCACCTTATGATGCCCATGCCCCATTCCCATCGATTAATTTTGTACCTTTGGGTCGCAGCGATTATGTTGATAACGTTCGCCCAAAGCGGCGCCTGTGACGTATAGGTACAATATTACGTATTTCTTCCCAATGACTTGCGTGGTGTAGAGTAGACCAGTGATGTATTTAAAATGGCTGAAAGGGTCAGGGCACGGCTGACTCATTATGGACGCCAACCTCATCGACACTATTCTTCTACGATCTCCTCCGAAGCCAGTCCTCCGATTTCGTTTGCTAGCCTCCTCTTCCGTGTTGGTGGCGTCCTATCCCGCCTTGGGGTCTCCTATTCTGTCGCAAGGGCCTCTTTCTCCGCAGGGGTCTCCTCTTCCGTATTGTTTTCCCCTATCCCGTTTGCGGGCGTCTTACGCCGTCTCAGGGGTGTCTTCTTCTGTCCGGGACTTCATCTTCAGTCTTCCTGGGCGTTTCACCCCATGACGGGGCGGCCTCCCAGGAGGCCGCATGACCCGATGGCTTCATGAAGCTGGAAAGCTTTCCGGCTGTAGGGTCTCCTCTTCCGTCTCAGAGGTTTCCTCTTCTCTGGAGAAAACTGTTTCCTTTGGAGATATCCCCTTTCGTTTTAGAACGTCCTCTGACCTCCGTTGGCGATACAAGAGGCCTCCGTTGTTGATAAAAGAGGCCTCCGTTGGCGAAAGAAGGTACCTTCTGCAGCGTGGAGGCTTTTTCTGCTTGCGGGTCCTCATTTGGTGTTCAACGGGCATCATGTGATACTTAAAAGAGCTTCCCGGGCGCTGTTGCATAAGCAACGCACCAACATTTTCCAATCATATAGCCTTCTCAGGTATGCAATGGGAGTTCGGTCACAGCCAACACATGCGCCGTGCGTCTTACGTCTCCAGTCTATGTATGACCACCTCGCGACCACACCGTGGTCAAAGCCGACAAATCCGTACAATCCCGGATTCGCTATGAAAATTGCATCACACACTCAAAACTCCGAAATTAACATCGCATCACTTTTCAGCTACGGACCATTTTGGCTCAGTTTCCCGCCCATTGTCCATTACCTATTTTCGATTCCGAAATCTGAGCTGACCATTTCTGCCGTACGACATCTATTTCATGACTTTCATTACACTCATACCACGTTCGCCTTATTATTCACAGATGGATCACGTGTAGATGGCAAAACTAGTGCAGCACTTGTTGCACCAAATGGCTCACAGCACCGACGGCTCCCCGATATAATGGCTGTTTTCTCATCAGAATTATATCCAATGCATCAACGTTTGCAATATATAACGCGCCATAAGATTCCCCGAGTAGTTAATTGCTCCGATTCCCGATCAGCCATTCAGGCGATAGCGAAATATCACAATGCACCTCACCCAATGACTGCAAATATTCAAAAACCTATTGCTGAGTATCCCGGGAAGTAATATACAACTCCTCTGGGTCCGCGGGCATACTGGGCTTCCAGATAATGGAACAGCGGACACGCTGGCCAAAACAAGCCTTTCATTTAATTCCACCAGACTCTTTCCTTATTCCTCTCTGCGATGTTCTTTCGAATATTCACTCTTGCTACAGGACCTATCTGCAGAAGTAATGGGAGCAGAAACCACATCGTCACCCATTCCCCACTAAGCCTGTACTCCGACCTTGGCCGACAGTAAATCAGGCATGTCGTCTACGTGAGGTAGTTCTAGCGCGCCTCCGATTAGGTCACATAAATATAACCGAGTGCCATTTGAAAACCGATAGCCCAGCTCCCGTATGCAACCGTTGTCGTATGCCTCAGACCATTGAACATCTTCCGCTGAACTTTCCCTTACACTTAACCAATAGAATCTCAATACAGCGCTACGCTGCAATGAATCCAATTCAGCTAACTCTGACGACAGTTCTTGGAAACAAGCTTCCCAATCTTTCAGAACTCCTCTTTACATATATATAACTAGCTGAACTAATGCAGGACATTTCGGCCGTTTGGGTTTCACCCACATATTGGCACAGTGTGTGGGCTTTTCTCCAACCCACAAACCCATTCCTTGCTCTGATTCGACAGTGTCCAGCATATGAATAAACGTTATGTGAAAGATTGGTTGGTCGGCTATATTGGGGTTGAGGGGCACATCGACTGCAGTGGTCATGCATCATGCAGCGCCCACATGATCGTCAATCACACGGAAGTACCCAAGCGGAAGCTAATCGAGACGATGCAACGTGACACATCGAACCCGTTATGGCGAAGACGTACAGCATAACCATCCTGATCTTATCATATGCCCGACATCGTATTAATAGGACGCATATACCACAGAAAAGGTGTCATCCGAAATAAGGCGGAATAGCTGTCCCGATTGGAGAAGCGGCGACCCATCCCCTAATATTTCCCGCAGCGACACTGAAACCAGGCCAAAGTGACGTTTTCGCCCATGGGCAAGTCGGGGGCATGCAAACAAAATGCGTTGAACTGATGGGAGAGCATGGCACCCTTGGCACAACGACCTTCCGCCACCGTTCAGGAGGTACCGGCGAGTACCGTATGTGTGGTATATTCGCAAGCGACATGATACCACGTCGTTGCATTTAATTCCATTTGATGGTGATGACCACTCACCAAGACGGTGTTAAATTATCTTCAACTTATTGTCCGCCATGGATTCCCAGCTGGCCTGCCATTTCTTCGAAACTATATTCCTAATGTCTGAGAAGAAGTGGTGGTCTGTATTCTTGATGTCAAAGCGACCCACTCGCCGCTTCTGAGACTGGCGGAAACCAGACAGTTGGAGGCGACGTTGCCATTCGACAGAATCGCACCGTCGTCGATGACTGACCGGGGGCTCACTTTGCCTCACTTGGCGAGTTGGTCGCTTCTGAGTACCAACAACTGTTTGCGTGTATTGCGCTGGACGTAGGTACGTGAGCCGGTTTGTCGCAGATGTCTTTCAAACATGTCATCAACATAAATTATTCCTCTTCGTTGAACCTATGACTTAGCATATTTACACGGAAAACAATAATTACCGGCTCGCCCAGCTTTCCCCAACCGGCTGGCCGTCTGGCACTTAGCCACGGTCGTTAAAACTAAAAAAGGCATGCGGATGTCTTCTTCAGGCTCTATGGCACACCTTTTTCCAAGGAGGACAACAGTGTGTGGGTGTGCGTGGGGGATGGAGGGGGAACAAACGACATGCCTTCCCCAGTCCGAGAAGTGGGGGACGCGTCCGCCTCATCTCTGTTCTGGGGTCCCTGCTTGTTTGTTGGTGGAATGTGATAAAATGTGCAACATGGTGTGCTGGCGTTCTAAACATAAATAAATATTTCACTCTAGATTCATAAATACACCTTCCTCTCCAAGAACCCTTCAGCTAAGCTCCCAAATACTGATCTCGCAACCAGGGGCGGCTGACCGGGGAGGTCAGGTGACCCCCTTGTCAAAATTAGGGGTCAAGACCATCTTTTCACCCCTCATTTCTGTATTGGCTCATTGGGAAGGCGGGGCCGAGGAGATTCGTAAGTCTGCCCGCGAATTATTTTCGAACTTTTGATTCCGTCCCCACAGATCTCGAACTACTGAACTCAGAAACTCAAAGTTTGGAGGGGAGATTACGGCTGCAGTAAACTCTATGCATAATACATGTTACAACCCTAAGTCAGTACATTCAGGGTCAAACGAGGTCGACCGACCTGCCGACGAGCCGCACCGAAGAAACCTTTGTGGCGGCCGGCCGACATTGCACCCCGCAGTTCCTGTTCAACAGCTGATTAAAACAGGATGTTTTGCCCAAGATGCACTTATCAATTTGCAACCCAATCCAAATATATCATTACAATTTCCCTCCACATCCTTTAGGCATCTTCGAAAAAGAGGAGACGAGGGTGGATTGCGCCCTCATACCCCTGCATGTTTTAACACGCGCCCTGGAGGGCATCTGAAAATTACGCGCACTTGAGGGGGGGGCGGATTCCGTCCCCCTATTATCTCGGCTCCTATTCAAGCTCGAGTAACGAAATTCTCAGTGTGCATGGGTACGGTAGTGAACTCTATTGTGTTCAAATTTCAAGACTTTAGGTCAATATCTTCAAAGTCAAATGAGGTCGCATATGTCCAAATTTTCTTGTTTTGCGTGGCTTGGCTTGTCATTGTTATGGATCGCTGTGACTGCCTTTAAATGCTCCAAAATGGGCATCCATGATGTTTTTGGCATTATTAATGATGCAATACAGATGCTAGATCTAGCATTTGACCGCAGGTCACCTATATAGCAGCACTTTATCAGGTCAGTTACCTGTTCCAGTTACCGGAACCTGGTCGCCGACCGACTGCTCCGTCGGGCGGCTCGGCGCAATCGGCTTCGCGAAGAAAGGAGTGAAGTACATTAATAAAGTATGGAAACGCTTAGGTACACAATGACAAACAGTAGTTGTCAGGATGTGTAGGAAGTAACATGCAAAGTGACATCAATCGCATGACAATCATTTGCATTTATGACAACATTCCAGTTGATCAAGTTTGGTTCCACTATCCTGTCATGAACTTGACCTGACTTAACCTCGGTGACCTAACATGACCTTGAAACTATATAGCATAACAATATACATAAAACAAGTCGCTAGTGTTGCCAAGAACACTTCCCTTTTGCCAATGTACGGGAAGCGCATCAGCGCCGATTTTTGTGGTCTGGCGCTAATTTAACGGCCTCTAACTCGAAAAATCTTCGTCCAACTTCCGTTTTTCTTGCTTTAAATGACGCGCCGGACATTTCGAAGCAGGTACGCAACAATTTACGTATATCAACCAGTAAAATATGGAGTTATGTACGAAAAACAGGAGGGGTGGGCGGAGTTCGCCCCCGCCCCCCTCCAGTGTGCGTGTTAAAGAGACGACATGCAAATAGTTTGACTAATCTGGCGATTTTTTTTCTCTCGAAATCGTCACGATAAGAATAGCAAGGTATGGAAGTGAACAGCGACATTGATACGAAACGAAAAAAGTTTCCTTACTCTCGCTGTCCTTCGTGCTGGCTTTGGACAGCATGCCCCGTTTCCCTCCATTGTCCGCTCCATTTACACAAACGTTGCGCGCACTCCAGCTCCATGCAAGTGAGCTACCTCTGATCACGCGTGTTCTAGTGACAATCCCCACTGGTACGGGCATGGACACCGACACCGCTGGGGTCTCTGGGGAGCAGACCTCACCTTCTAGTGACAACCCCCACTGGTACGGGCATGGACACCGACACCGCTGGGGTCTCTGGGGAGCAGACCTTCACCTTCTAGTGACAACCCCCACTGGTACGGGCATGGACACCGACACCGCTGGGGTCTCTGGGGAGCAGACCTCACCTTCTAGTGACAACCCCCACTGGTACGGGCATGGACACCGACACCGCTGGGGTCTCTGGGGAGCAGACCTCACCTTCTAGTGACAACCCCCACTGGTACGGGCATGGACACAGACACCGCTGGGGTCTCTGGGGAGCAGACCTCACCTTCTAGTGACAATCCCCACTGGTACGGGCATGGACACCGACACCGCTGGGGTCTCTGGGAAGCAGACCTCACCTTCTTTTTCTCTCTTTTGGTGGGTTCAACCCCACCCGGACAGCTGCAAGCTTCGGGAAAATACCGCTTCTTCCCGAAGTTTCCCAGTTTCTGTACCAGGCGACATTTGATTCGGGGAGCTGGACTCGCCGGACGGTTCCGCCACGGGCTCGCCGAGCGGGTCTCCGACGCGGTCAGTGTCACCATGGCCAGCCGTGTGCTCGACGAGTGGGCCCGCCTGCCTGCCTGACCTGTCCTTTAATATGTGTTGTCTTTGAACGGGTTGTGCAGCTGTTGCATAGCATTGTGCATTACAAAACAGCAAACATCATTATTTTCCTTCCTCTATGCTCGTGCGGGAACGATCCTCTTCATTACGGGTTTAGTTGCCAGCTGCTGAATGAAATGATTTGTCTATAGCAATAGCCAGTACTGGCAACAGCCGTTGACACGGCAAGAACGCAAACTTGCAAACATCGAAAAGTACGGAATCCGCGCAATTACCTACCACCTTGTGACCGCTGAAAAGGCGTTGTTTTGTCTCTTCGACGCAGAGCTGAGGGGGTCGGTTGCTAGTATCTGGATTCGACAACAGCATAGGAGCACGGAAAGAGCAGATGCTGAGCTTTCGAGCAGCTGAACTGAGAAGTGTAACCCAAAAATGAAAACAGAATGAATATTGATGCTGAACTCCCTAAACCGGAGTTTCTTTCGTCAGGTTTAGTGACGGGGACGTGGCGGGACGGGACGGAGACAGAGACAGAGACGGTCACGGTCTTACTCTTCTAGCTCCTGAATTGGAGAGACTGGATGGGACGGGACAGGACGGAAACATAAGATGGTCACGGTCTTGCCCTTCTAGCTTCTCAATTAGGGAGACGGAGGACAGGACGGAACAGGACGGAGACAAAAGACGGTCACGGTCTTACTCTTCTAGCTCCTGAATTGGAGAGACGAGGGATGGGACGGGACAGGACGGAAACATAAGATGATCACGGTCTTGCCCTTCTAGCTTCTCAACTGGAGAGACGGAGGACAGGACGGGCAGGACGGAGACAGAAGACGGACACGGTCTTATCCCTCTAGCTATAAAATCGTTCCTGCGCTCCTTGCGTGCGGGAATCTAAACTGGAAACAAGGTGGTGGAACCATTTGGCGCATATGTAACTGCAGCGAAACAGGTAGTTACTTGGTACATGAGGTGAATGAAGCCGACATATACAAATCCAAGCCCTTGTGTCACAAACTTATGGCTATAAGTTAGATGCATAATACGCCTGCCGACGAAGTTCCATGGACTCATTTTGAACATATCAAAATAGTTATCATTGAGGGGCACTACAATGTGTGCAAAGACGCCAACAACGTAGCCTTGTAGCAAGACACCGACATCTGGGTGCACCACCGTCAACTGGACCGTCGACCGCCTTCCTGGTTCCGGGCGTGTGTAATTGACAGGCATCGCGAATGTGGCGTCCGGGCACGCCCCTGCAAGCGGACTGGCTCCATCCTCCACAAGGGCTACTGCCCACTTCTACTTAGACTGCACAGTGCACATGCAAGCGAAATACGATCTCATCGCACCACACTGCCAGGAATTTACCCACCGCCACATCGGATTGTTTGCATCGTTAACCCTTGAATCACGGGAGTTGTCCGGCACGTTGCATACGGTGTGTGTGTGTGGTGGGGGGAGGGGGTCCAGCGCCACCACCCCGCCACTGACCGTCGAAACTAAGCGACGCGGAGTAAAAACTCAAACGGTATAACGAAGCCTGTTTAATTTATGACTAGAAAAGTGTTGCGGACACCAGTAGGCCAGACAGATGAGCCGCAGTGTCAGGTCAAATCAACTGATTTTTGTAGATTTTCAGCAACAATTCAGATGGCGTTAACTCTTGAACTATGAAAGGATCTATACTAATTAAAAGCATTCGAGGTGCGAAAATGCCAAAGAACATGTATGCACATCTTTGCCGCCTGGACACAGGGCAAGTTGAGTCGCTTGCCTCCAATGGAAAATGTTGTAGGTTCGAGCCTCGGCGGGCGCCTTAGGTTTAGTAGTTTAGTCTCGCCCCTCTTCAGACAGATGATACTCGGAGTCAAAGCTGTGATGTGGGCGCGGGCATCTCGGTAATGAATTCGAACGTTTGAATTTATAAATTCGAGCATACGCGATTAAGTTATATATCGCGTGTACATGTGTTCAAGGCCCGGTAGACGCTCATTTTTTCCAGTCTTGGTTACGACCACTATTACTCAAGTGATACCCAAAGTTCATATTATATGTCTTACGAAAGCCATCATGTACATGCTGCCCGTGATGCATGTCTGGTGACCATTGGCACACTCTTCACTAACACCGGGAAGAGGTAGAATTCAAGGTCAAGGTCACATTTAATTCTTGCCAACTTAATGTCAAATTCAAGCCACAGTATTCCTGAGCCAATGACCGACTATCCATGTTCGTGAAATCCTAAGCTAGTCTTCCAAGTCGCAAAACTTGAGTGTTAGCCTGGGTAACGCAAAGCATGACCGATTGAGGCGAGTCTTTCTGAAATAAGGTCACCACTCAGTGACCTTTTGCGCCTGACACCTGAAGTTTTCAGGGTATATGTCAAATTCACGCAAACCCAACTGCAGACTATTTCATCAAAACCGGTTAATCCAGTTCATTGGGCTATATGTAAAAAATACCCGGGGTCGCCTTGAATCCATTCGGTTGAGGTCAACCACCCACAGTCCGACGGACATAGATGATAAAAGATGGGAATGCAGTGGAGTTGGGGGGGGAAGAATGGGTGCTAGTTGTCGCGGCGCTGTGTACAGCTTCACCTCAAACACACTACCAAACTCGGATCATTTGCCTTCCTGTATTTCTCTTCAGTTATTCAGAAACCGCACACAAGCCGCACCCGCCAAAGTACAGCCCGCGTCCCAATTGTGACCGGTGTCGGGCGGCCGCCAGATAACCCCACACACGCCGCCATAATAATGAGCGCCTGACGAACACGACTTCCGACCGCCCTCGAACTAAACATCCGAGACGGCGGCGAAGCTCGCCGAGTGGTGAGGGGCCCGACGGCGCAATATCACGCGCGCGGGCGACACTCAGCATGAGCACGAGGCACGTACTGATGGATGACTGGGTACGAGTGGGAGGATGGGATACCTTTTCCTCGGGGAGAGGGCACGTCCCCCGACAGTGGAGGACTAGATTTGCGGACATGCACGCCGTAATACCATCACGCGCACTGTTAGCTGGAAAGGCTTCGAATGCTCAGCTATGTTTTGAACGTGTTAGTACGACTTCCCATCCGTTTCAGCTCAACCCGTAAGTTGCTTGCGACTATCCTACTCGATATCAATAAACTTCTCAAATCCCATTCGGCAGCAATGTACAGTAGTTAACACTGCTTTAAACCTCCCCAGGTATGTGCAGTATCTAAAACCTGCTGCTCCATGTATTAGCGCTACGGCCTACTTTCGGCCGTAAAGGCGCATAAAATCGCCCGTGTCGAGACATCCCGGCTGAAAATTCACCGATTAAGGACTACGAAGACGTATGATCAAATAGCTGACGCATGCTACGATTCAAACAGTAAATGTATGCTGGTTGTGTCAGTCTTGTTCCCCATGAAGACACCAAAAAGTTCAAGGAATTGGAAAGCGCCGGAAGGCGCATAGCTAGCAATTTTTGCACCTAACTAGTGATATTTAGCTATTGCCGGGGTTCACATGAGACATCTGACAGGGTTCGCGATGCAGGAGAGTGCACACTGACCAGGCACTGACCAGGCACACTGACCAGGCCACCGGCCGCAGCTCCGAACAGGAGGAGAGTGCACACTGACCAGGCCACCGGCCGCAGCTCCGAACAGGAGAGTGCACACTGACCAGGCCACCGGCCGCGGCTCCGAACAGGAGGAGAGTGCACACTGACCAGGCCACCGGCCGCAGCTCCGAACAGGAGGAGAGTGCACACTGACCAGGCCACCGGCCGCGGCTCCGAACAGGAGGAGAGTGCACACTGACCAGGCCACCAGCCGCAGCTCCGAACAGGAGGAGAGTGCACACTGACCAGGCCACCGGCCGCAGCTCCGAACAGGAGGAGAGTGCACACTGACCAGGCCACCGGCCGCGGCTCTGAACAGGAGGAGATTGCACACTGACCAGGCCACCGGCCGCAGCTCCGAACAGGAGGAGAGTGCACACTGACCAGGCCACCGGCCGCGGCTCCGAACACCATTGGTGCTGGCACAGTGTGGAGTAGTAGCTTGGAGAGCTTGGAGAGCTAGAGTGGAGTAGCTTGGTGCTGGCACAGTGCACACTGACCAGGCCACCGGCCGCAGCTCCGAACACCATTGGTGCTGGCACAGTGTGGAGTAGCCCAGGTGACGCAGGCAGCGGCGTGTGTACACTACGGCAAGGTACCTCCAGTCAGATTATTCATCTCGGCCCGGGAAATGGCTAGATACCGTACACCAGGTGCGTTCTGACATGTTCAGCTTTCAAGCGGCATGCGCGCGTGTTTGGAGCATCCGGAGCCCTTTCCAAGCTACATGTGCTGCTGGAACTTGGAAGGAATGAAAGACCCGCCACGGGTTGGCAGGGCACCGGTGACACCTCTCTCCATCACACACACGCACATACGCACGCACGCACGCACGCACAAACACTCACACGCACACACACACATGCAAACAACCACATACACCAGACACACACACACACACACATTCAAGGTGGAAGGAATGAGCTGTCGGGTGTTTACTCGCCAACACCTCCGCTCTTATTTCGCACATTGCGAACGCCGAACCAGGCGCGGTCGTGCACTCAATCTGGCCAGACTCCGCTCTTCGGACAAGAGATCAACATAACTGGCCTGGGTAACAATGGCTTTCTAAGCTCGCGAAAGGTTAGATACACGACACAAACACGATTGCCAGCAGAGGGACAGCGAATCGAACGCCAGCGTCCCTCTCCGTAGGGCCGGGGCGTTTGCAAATATCGTCACATTGTAAACCAACACAAGTATCACAGGATCAACTCGTGGAGTGATCATCAACCGCTGGTTGTACAGAACGTACGTAACGTTTCCGGTACACGGGGAGGATAACATGCGACAGAAGTACACACACCCGCCAGGTTTGAGACATGATCGGCGTGACCATCCACGCACACATCGACGACTGACCGCATAACTTTACCCTGATGAGCATAACTGTAAACATTCCGGCAGTTGAAGCAGGGTGCGAGGTACCGGAATCAGCCCAATGTTTGGCACTTTTACACGCACAATCGGTTTGCGAACAATCGCGAGCATCTGCTAAAGCAGACCGCACAACGCCACACACTGTGTGGTGTGCACTGTGTAGGAGGTCAGCCCGCCACTCACCCCCACGAGCACTTTCGCCTGTACTCCGTCCTCGCCCACATTATCGTCCCACGGCTCGCGACCACCCCGGCCACGGCGGGCCAGCGGGAAGTCACTCCTCCTGCCACTGCCGGGGCCGCGGGTCAGAAACACAACTGTGTCAGCCAGCTGACCAAATCAGCCCGTGACGACCAGCATCGGCCGTCAACAGAGGGAACTGCCCAGTGCAGGTACCCATCGGCCGTCAACGGAGGGCGCTGTCCAGTACAGGTACCCATCGGCCGTCAACAGAGGGTACTGCCCAGTACAGGTACCCATCGGCCGTCAACAGAGGGTACTGCCCAGTACAGGTACCCATCGGCCGTCAACAGAGGGCGCTGTGGCCAGTCACCTCGCCGCCACGCCCATCCGCCCAGCACAGGTGCACATCGACACCGCGAAACGCGGCCGCCTATCGCCCTCCAGAGGACAGCACGTCTGAGACGGATGACGGCTACCACAACCACACCGTGGTGCGGCAACCTCGCACCATGGTACGGCAACCTCCGCTTGGTGGATGCCACGCCAACACCGTCAACAGCGCCCTGGGCAGGGGACGTCAGAGAGCTCTGCGATCCCTGGATACCGTTGCCATGTCGCCAGAGCTCCGAGGGACCTGAACAAATGCATCAGATGGTTCACACCACCTCGAGGACCCGGGACACTGCTTCGACCGTGCCGCGCGGCCCAATCGCCAGACAGTGTCGACTCCACCGCAGCCATGATGGCCTTCAGCACGGATGGCAGCCGCACCACAGCGCTGTGACGACTCGGGACGCTGGCGGCGGCCAGCCTCACACCTGACCTACGCCCCAGCGCTGGGACGACTCCGGCGGCCTCACACCTGACCCACGCTCCAGCGCTGGGACGACTCGGGGCGGCCTCACACCTGACCCACGCTCCAGCGCTGGGACGACTCCGGCGGCCTCACACCTGACCCACGCTCCAGCGCTGGGAGCGCGCGCCGGACAAGCACCGCGCCGCCGTGACAGTACCGCTGGCCGGGTAGCCAGAGTCGACGCACAGGTCGTGCAGCACGTGTCGCAGACTGCCGGAACGGCGCTCCCACTTCTGAAACACGGGCACCTCGTCACTGCCGTCGTCATCACGGCCGGTGAGACGGTGGCCAGGTCAGGCGGAACGGTCAGTAAGAACGGCGTGGCCAGGTGGTGGTGGTGGTGGTGGTGGATTTGTGCTTTAGGGCGCGTCGACTGCATTGGTCATTTTGCGCCCATCCAGGATTGGCCCACGTCAGGTGACCTCACCTGACCAGGACGGTGGCCAGGTCAGGTGGCCAGGTCAGATGACGGTGGCCAGGTCAGGTCAGGTCACGTGAGCCATGAGTCTCAACCCATGAGACGGTGGCGTGGTCAGGTGTAACGGTCAGTACGAGCGGTGTGGTCAGGTGTAAAGGTCAGTACGAACGGTGTGGTCAGGCGTAACGGTCAGTACGAACGGTGTGGTCAGGTGTAAAGGTCAGTACGAACGGTGTGGTCAGGTGTAAAGGTCAGTACGAACGGTGTGGTCAGGTGTAAAGGTCAGTACTAACGGCGTGGTCAGAAGTTGGAACGGTCGCGAACGGACAGGCAAGATCAGTCAGAAGTAGGGTCAACAGCAAGCTTCGTGTTCAAATCAGGGATATGGTCCAGAGCAGGGATACACACTGGATTTGGATTAAACGCAGAGATAGATGATCATAATCCAGGCGGTGGATTTAAAATAAGATCACAGTATCAGCTGTGCTTAGTCGGGCGACCCATATTTTATCCCATGGGCGCGAATGCTCAAGTCTGATCGAAGCGCCATATCTTTATTCATGAAAACTCAGCGGTAAAATCGTGGTAAAATAGTATCATGCTCAGGTGTAATTCCTTGCATACTGTCTCAGTTAAAACATCTCTTCGCAGTCAGCCGTTTAGAGGTATGGTGTGGTGCAATTGGCAGGTGTTCTGTTGAGGACGGTCGTCTATGTCGCACCTCTCGGCTTACAGGTGGATACCTCATCAGCATGTGTCCATGCATATATGCTTATACACGCGTTTATATACGCGCAAAAATACGCCACTAGGCATTGAGCGAAGGGATGAATTGCTTTGATTGGCCGAACGCTTTGCGAATACAGTGGGCGAGAGTTTGGGGAGGTGCAGTCTCCCCGACTGCCATGTGGCCGGTCGGTCGGGAGTGTGGGGAGGTGCAGTCTCCCCGCCCGTCAGGCGGTCGGTCGGCGCCTGCTCTGACCTGGTCGTGGTTGTCCCTGCACGGCAGCAGTCGCAGTGCGGTGCCCGGCGCTCCGCCCAGCAGCGTCAGACAAAGCTCATCGTGCCTGAGCGTCTGCTGGTCCGTGTACGACCACGCCTGTCCGCCAGACATCAGGCGCCGTCAACACAACGGCGGTACACACGTCAGTGCTGAGCGTCTGCTGGTCCGTGTACGACCACGCCTGTCCACCAGACATCAGCCGCAGTCAACACAACGCGGCAACGACGGGAACACAGCGCGTCGCAACGCAACGGCGGTACACACGTCAGTGCTGAGCGTCTGCTGGTCCGTGTACGACCACGCCTGTCCACCAGACATCAGCCGCAGTCAACACAACGCGGCAACGACGGGAACACAGCGCGTCGCAACGCAACGGCGGTACACACGTCAGTGCTGAGCGCAGGGGAGAGACCACATCTCGTGTCAGTGTGATTGTCTGCCCTGCCACGCCTGACAGCAAACCCATATATTCTGCACACAACGATCAGCGCGACATCTATAACTAAATGTGGCGACCATGCTGCCACCTGCAGGGCGTTTCTACACGAGGCGGAACTGCTGCACCCAATCGGTTAATTGGAGTGCACGACTTTCGGAAATAAGGAAAGTCTACCTCGGCAATTCCGCATAGTTCTTTCAAATTTGGTATGCGTGTTCTGTGCTAGGCAGAGGGAATCTAATTCTGGAAATACCGCCTAAGATTCGGGGATATGGACATTGAAAAACAATTTAATTTCGTCGAAATTGGCTGCAGTCTTGCCAAAACCGGTCGCATCTGCCGAATATGGTGAGTGCGTCTCAAACTCAAATGCACAATGTCCAACATGTCCACAATGTCGAACAAACACAAGTGCCACGCTGTGTCACCGTCCCTTTGGTTCACAGCCTTCCCGCTCAGTTTACGCCGCATGCAACCATTCAGCGCGACTCCCCCTATCTGAGCAACTCTGGTCCAGCGGCCCCGGGGGGCGCAGGTCTCGTGACGTGACGTCGTGACACATAACCAGCGCCTGGCTGACCGGCACCCAGCCGGAGCCGGGTGGATCGCCACCGACTAAGCTGCATTATGTACCACTTTATTTGAATAGAGACATGCATGTAAATCAGAGAAAACATCGTGGTGAAAAAAAAGTAACTAACAACGTCCAATGCTGAGTACAGGGATCATGGCTTGAAACGTGTGAACAAAGAAGTTAGTAACGTTTCAAAAGCGGGCCGGCCGGGTCAGGTCCGCTGATATACGCATTTGTCGTATAAACACGGCAGGGGACTCGCTCGGGGTCTGTCCACGTTCGTAATCAGTGCAACTTTAATTCACACTTGGCTTTCAATTTCATCCAATAATTTTCGGCCAAACTAACAAGCAGCGTTCAATAACTGTCGTGGGAAGAGACAGACAACGTTTTCACAATAGTGTTGTGCCTGCAAAACCATAGGGAATGGGCAAATATTATTTGCAGCGAAAGGATTTTGCCTCCGATCCCTGAAACAAACGGCTTCATTCAGAAGATATCCAATACTAAACGTAAAGTACTGAAAATCCGGCCCACATAGGAAACAATGCTGCAACAATGCTGAATCAGGTGGGAAAGGATGCAAAGGCCAACTGGCATAAAAGACCAACGGTGGACCCGGCCAGCCAATGTACATCCAAAGCCACGTGTCATGATGTGGACGCGTGCCATGATGTAGGCACTTGTCATGATGTGGGCACATGTCACTTTATGGGCACGACACATGCCATTTTGTGTACACGACACATGACATTTTGTATACACGACACATTACATTTTTTTGTACACGACACATGCTGTTTTGTGGACACGACACATTCCATTTTGTGAACGCGACACACGTCATTTTGTGGACAAGACACATGCCACTTTGTAGACACGACACATGCCACTTTGTGGACACAACACATGCCATTTTGTGGACACGACACATGTCATTTTGTGGACAACGCACATGCCATTTTGTGAACGCGACACATGTCATTTTGTGGACAAGGCACATGCCATTTTGTGGACGCGACACATGTCATTTTGTGGACACGACACATGTAATTTTGTGGACGACACATGCCATTTTGTGGACACGACACATGCCATTTTGTGGACACGACACATGCCATTTTGTGGACACGACACATGCCATTTTGTGGACACGACACATGTCATTTTGTGGACACGACACATGCCATTTTGTGGACACGACACATGTCATTTTGTGGACATGACACATGCCATTTTGTGGACACGACACATGTCATTTTGTGTACACGACACATGCCATTTTGTGGACACGACACATGCCACTTCGTGGACACGATACATGTCATTTTGTGGACACGACACATGTCATTTTGTGGACACGACACATGCCACTTTGTAGACACGACATGCCAATTTGTGGACACTACACATGTAATTTTGTGGACACGACACATGTCATTTTGTGTACACGACACATGCCATTTTGTGGACACGACACATGCCACTTTGTGGACACGATACATGCCATTTTGTGCACACGACACATGACATTTTGTATACACGACACATGACATTTTTTTTGTACACGACACATGCTGTTTTGTGGACACGACACATTCCATTTTGTGAACGCGACACACGTCATTTTGTGGACTAGACACATGCCACTTTGTAGACACGACACATGCCACTTTGTGGACACGACACATGCCATTTTGTGGACACGACACATGCCATTTTGTGGACACGACACATGTCACTTTGTGGACACGACACATGTCATTTTGTGGACATGACACATGCCATTTTGTGGACACGACACATGCTATTTTGTGGACACGACACATGTCATTTTGTGGACACGACACATGCCACTTTGTAGACACGACACATGCCAATTTGTGGACACTACACATGTCATTTTGTGGACACGACACATATCATTTTGTGGACACGACACATGTCATGTTGTGGACACGACACATGTCACTTTGTGGACACGATACATGTCATTTTGTGGACACGACACATGTCATTTTGTGGACACGACACATGTCACTTTGTGGACACGACACATGTCACTTTGTGGACACGACACATGCCATTTTGTGGACACGACACATGTCACTTTGTGGACACGACACATGTCATTTTGTGGACACGACACACGTCACTTTGTGGACACGACACACGCCATTTTGTGTCGGTCGTCACGTGACGACTGACACGTGACGCCGACCGCACCTGGTTTCCTCCGCCGCCGTGACACGGGTACATGCCCACCGTCTCGTTGCTGTCGTGACCCAGCGTGTCCATGCACACTCGTCCCTGCCGAGGTAGGCCACATGTTACAGTCGGCCGGCCGTGACACGGGTACATGCCCACCGTCTCGTTGCTGTCGTGACCCAGCGTGTCCATGCACACTCGTCCCTGCCGAGGTAGGCCACATGTTACAGTCGGCCGCGACGTCGCCGAGTCCGGCCCTCACAGTCGACGCGACTGAGAGTACCGGGACCGTTTCGACTGTGTGGCTTGTGCCACTCGGCTCTCGCCCGTCACAACACCAGAATTAAGCCACGTTGCACAGCTGGCTGTACAAGTTAGCAAAACAGCTGCATTGACTATCAGCTATATTGTATATAATAACGCAATAATAGCTGCCATCAAAACGTAAACGTAAAATACTTTTTCTCAAACCTAGTAATACTAGCTATTCCACAGATTGTCATTTCGTCTGTGATGGTCGTCCTTGCATCACAAACAGAGCGTAATCCGTCGTGCAGAACCTACTCCCTCATACCGCCGGAAATACGCTTCCACGGCTCCCGGAGCCGATTCCAATGTGCTTGTGCCATCTACAGAGTCGGACGCTCCCTTCTCTGGTGTAGCACTGTCCGTGTCCAGCGCCGTTTACCGTATGATCAAGTAGCCATAGCGTTTCTGATATATTTCAAGAATCCACATTGAGCTCGCCGCATACCACCCACTGTTCTAAGTGTCTACCGCATAGCCCGACTTCCAGAGTAGCCGACCCCGAACTTTCTCAGCAGCCGCACCGTGCACCGAATATGGGTCAAACGCTAGTGCCGTCTGACACGTACATGTTCAATGTCCGTGTTTCCTGTCACATTTATCTCCAGTTCCCTCTCGTTCTGCCATATATTTCTCGGACTGACTGCCTTACCAGCCGCTGCGACGCTGAATTTCTTGATTCGTTGTGATGCCTGCCACACAAGATTTAAAGTAGGCTCCGCCGCTCCCCGAAGCGCCTACCGTACGTGTCGTTAGCGGTAATTCTCTGTGACGTATACTTGGGAGGTTGCTTAACCCCTGCCTTCCCTGTCGGATCCTCACACCCCATCTCGGGGGGGGGGAGGGTCTCCTCTCATTATAGGCCTCCTCTAATATCGAAACTAAGCGTTGCACGAAAACGAGTGGTGTCATCGGAAAGCGCTCGACGAGTTAGGACCCGAAACCACCCCCAATATTTTATCCCCTCAAAAAGTGATGTCACTAGGGGGTCTGTGGGATCACGTCTGAGGTCATGTATTGGGCTCTGGGGAGTTCATTTTGGGGTAGATTTAAGAAACAAAAATTATTTGAATCTGAAAGTGAAGCCGAAATCGTACATGGCCCCAAAATATTTGCCCATCCGAAAATCAACATTTTAATTTTTAGCAAATTTGATAAGTTTTCAGTTGTAAATTTTCTTGAATTTGTCTTCTGTGGATAGAGCGCATCGGGAAGCGTGGTTTTAAGTCAACTTTCCCTCACAAAAGTGCTTACTATAGCCAAAATCTTCGATTTTATCCCCAATGGGCAAATATGCAAAACAAATGTAATCAAAAATATTTATTTAAAAAAAAAACTTTTAAAAAAACCCTCTGGTGCGTTTTCTTACATCCATAAAGATGAGCAAACGATGAAAGTTTCATTCAAATATCTTTACCTGCTAAAGCGTGACGACTGTTTGATCTTTTTTGAAGGTGACCTCACTTGACCTTGAATCATTCGGTGACTGTAGATAACCTGACCGAAATTTTTTAAAACACAACATATCAAATTGATTTGAGAAAAGGTATGCAAAATTTCGGCACGCTTCCGCGCGCAATTTCTTCCCTATGTGCGGAAAACCTTACGGAGTGGAGGGGGGGGGGAGTAAAATGCCCCTCGTGAGGGGGCGGGTCAACGTACCTGCTGTATGGAGCCTTGCGCTTGGTCTCCCACGTCTGGTATTCTGAGCTCCGGGTACACGTTTTTCAGGTACCACCGGAACGACTTACAGTTCAGCCGGCCTCGCAGCTCCTGCCGCTCTCGCACACTGTCAACGGAGACAATGTGGTCAGGGCACACAGCCAACACTGAGATCAGGAGTCGGGGAACACTGTCAACGGAGACAATGTGGTCAGGGCACACAACCAACACTGAGATCAGGAGTCGGGACACACTGTCAACGGAGACAATGTGGTCAGGGCACACAATCAACACTGAGATCAGGAGTCGGGGAACACTGTCAACGGAGACAATGTGGTCAGGGCACACAGCCCACACTGAGATCAGGAGTCCGGGAACCCTATCAACGGGAATAATGTGGTCAGGGCACACAGCCAACACTGAGATCAGGAGTCGGGACACACTGTCAACGGAGACAATGTGGTCAGGGCACACAGCCAACACTGAAGTCAGGAGTCGGAGCACATTATCAGCACTGTAATCAGGAGACAAAGAACTCACCGAATACTACGACCACGAGTCAGTGCACACACACCGTAATAAAAACAGGAGTTAGTGCGACCAACTAGCCTGTACACAGATGGCAAACTCAGTAACACTGAAGCCTCAACCAGCACTTCAAGCTCAACCAGGCAAACTCAACCAGCATTTCAACCATGAGTGACTAAACTGAATGTGCTGAAGTCGGAAGTGCTTGTGACAAAACGCACATGCTTACGCCACGCACTATGTTATGTTATGCACGTTGTTACATTGCGCGCGCTAATACGTTGTAAGATGGCGTTACCTAGCAGCGCTACGCTGCTATGCAGAGCTATGGTTTTATCGCAGTAACGTGCAATTTAGATCAGAATAATAAGTTATTAAGTTGTTCATTTTATAGCACATCTGGCAGTTGAGCTGCGGTATAAAATTACCGTTAGTTCGCGACACTTTGTGTTTTCACATCAGATCGTCATCCTGACCCACTGCGTTGCTACTGAACGTGTACTGCTGCCACTGAGGTCACGTCACCATTAGGTTGTCACCCTGGCCCACTGTGTTGCTACCACTGAGGTCACGTCACCATTAGGTCGTCACCCTGGCCCTCTGTGTTGCAACCACTGAGGTCACGTCATCATTAGGTTGTCACCCTGGCCCACTGTGTTGCTACCACTGAGGTTACGTCACCACTAGGCTGTCACCCTGGCCCACTGCGTTGCTACCACTGAGGTCACGTCACCATTAGGTTGTCACCCTGGCCCACTGTGTTGCTACCACTGAGGTCACATCACCATTAGGTTGTCACCCTGGCCCACTGTGTTGCTACCACTGAGGTCACGTCACCATTAGGTTGTCACCCTGGCCCACTGTGTTGCTACCACTGAGGTCACGTCACCATTAGGTTGTCACCCTGGCCCACTGTGTTGCTACCACTGAGGTCACGTCACCATTAGGTTGTCACCCTGGCCCACTGTGTTGCTTCCACTGAGGTCACGTCACCATTAGGCTGTCACCCTGGCCCAGCAACACAGTGGTGTTGCTACCGGACGTGTGTCGCTACTACTGAGTGTGTGGCTGCGCACCGTCTGCACCAGTAATTCCGTGCCCGTTCACCACGAGCAGACATTCAGAAGGACACGGCAGCACTGCCGTGCCACCGTCTGTCCGCGGCGATCAAAGACATTCAGAAGGACACGGCAGCACTGCCGTGCCACCGTCTGTCCGCGGCGATCAGAGACATTCAGAAGGACACGGCAGCACTGCCGTGCCACCGTCTGTCCGCGGGGCCGGCCACTGCCGTGCCACCGTCTGTCCGCGGGGCCGGCCACTGCCGTGCCACCGTCTGTCCGCGGCGCCGGCCACTGCCGTGCCACTGTCTGTCCGCGGCGATCAGAGACATTCAGCAGGACACGGCAGCACTGCCGTGCCACCGTCTGTCCGCGGCGATCAGAGACATTCAGAAGGACACGGCAGCACTGCCGTGCCACTGTCTGTCCGCGGCGCCGGCCACTGCCGTGCCACCGTCTGTCCGCGGCGATCAGAGACATTCAGAAGGACACGGCAGCACTGCCGTGCCACTGTCTGTCCGCGGGGCCGGCCACTGCCGTGCCACCGTCTGTCCGCGGGGCCGGCCACTGCCGTGCCACCGTCTGTCCGCGGCGCCGGCCACTGCCGTGCCACCGTCTGTCCGCGGCGCCGGCCACTGCCGTGCCACCGTCTGTCCGCGGCGCCGGCCACTGCCGTGCCACCGTCTGTCCGCGGCGCCGGCCACTGCCGTGCCACTGTCTGTCCGCGGCGCCGGCCACTCGGCAAAAGGTCCGCCGAACCAGGCATCCGGCGGCTGACCTGTCGAGTTGCTGTTCCGGCTCGCCGGGCACACAGCATGGTGGTGGTTATCGGTTCTACGACACGTCGACCGTTGAGTCATGCAGCGTTGCCAATCTCTCACGCCGATTGGTCGCGAGCGAAGAGTAGCGACGGGTGAGACTCGAACCGACAATATTTTCGTTGTGAGACGGGCAACTTAACCCTAGACTACTCGTCCGCGGGCACACAGCATGGCGGCGGCCGGTGGCACTCGGGAGCTCAATGCTGTGGTCTGTGCCGAGCCGTCACTTCCGCCACGCTCACTGACGCTAAGGGCATCGGCCCGGACCGAGGACCACTCATTCAAGGGGACGAGTGGTCTAGGGGTAAGATGCTCGTCTCACAATCGAAAGGTTGTGGGTTCGAGTCTCACCTGTCGCTACTCTTCGCCCGCGAACACTCGGCGTGAGAGATTGGCGACGCTACATGACTCAACGGTAGACGTGTCGTAAAACCAATAACCAACCAACCAACCAACCACTCATTCAACGTTCGGGTATGTTCAGGGCGGCATATCTGGAGCCCGCCGACGTCTCAAGTCGTCTCGGCCTGCCCTAATCGGGCCGATCGTCCGGTGAGATGAACGGCCAGATGGAATATAATGGTGGATGACGCAATACTTGCTGATACACGACGAAGACCGAACAATCGCATAGCACTGCATCAGCACAATTCAGCCGATAATATAGACCAAATGTAACGAAGAACGAGCCAATCTCTCAGTATCAAAACCACGCTTTTCGGAACAAAATCCCGACCGGCAGCACTTGACTGCTGATCGTCCTCCGCCACAAATTATTCTTCAAATTCCGCGCATCTGTGCTTGCTGCCAGCCGGTGGCAAGGTCCCTTGGCCTCTCAGTCAAATGAACCAGAGCCATTTCTTCACGAACCATTTCTGGCCCAAATGTCATCCAAATGAACACGGCTAATGATTAAGCTGAACGGAGAGGAGAATTGATTACACAAACACACTCCAACCAAAAACACTCAAGCGCCATGTCGAGCTCCAAATATCATTAGCGTGCACTCGACCTGCACTGGACCTGCACTCGACTCTCATCTCACTTTACCGACGCCGTTTTGGCGCCAGCCTGTGGCGAGCAGGAAAATTGCCGGGTGATTCTTGTTCTCTGACTTAGCATCTGGCGTTGCCAGGCGACGGAGTGCTGGAGCTCTCACCTTCCCGGCAACACTCCCAGGCAGCTTCATTGATCAGACAATGCCGCAGGGGAACAACGACACATCGGGAGCACGCGATGGAGATGTGGCCAGGAAAGGAAACAACGCCGCGAAATATACCTTCCAGATTCGGGGCTTAATGGGCCAATGCATCATACTTAAAGCTATATGGACCTATGTAATTGTAGATCATTAGCATTACTTAAAACAAATTTGATTTAAAATTGAACACAGACTGAATACAGTGGTGACGATTGTCGGAGACGAAAATTTAGTGTAAATACCTTCTGGGAACAACGAACCACGGTTGTTTTCCATGCCAACAAACTGACGATCACCATACAGTTGTTGTTTTTTGTTACCTACCTTCCGAATGAAATTCCTTTCGCAAGCGGAACAGCAGCGAAGTAGTACTTTTTGTACTGGTCCATCCACACCTCTGCGGCGCGCCGTGTGTTCTTCATAAACACCTGTCGACACAGGGTCGGGTCTCACACCTACACACCGTAACATGGGAGGTAACCGACTCACAACTCTGGTCGTCTCGCCGGAGCTCACGTCACGTCACGTGACAAGTACGTGACGTCACGTCTCAAGTACGTGACGTCACGTCTCAAGTACGTGACGTCGCACGGGACATGCTGCGCCAGCCGAGGACAAAACGTTCCACATTCCGGCGCAGGTGGCACCAGATGGGCTGAGGACGACGGGTCAGACCGGGCAGGGTTAGAATGCGCTGAGAGCAGGACACACCGATACAAATAGTACACACCAGACTGTGTGAAACATCCTGAGCCGGTTAGTTATGCTTCAGGGCATCTTAACTGTGCGATCATACCGCGGCCAGATAACGCACTAAGTACGGAACACAAACAACAAAGCGCACCACGACCAACACCAATACAGGAGTCGTCGAGACGAACAGCCTACACTGGGTGAGCACCCACTGACGAGAGGCCAGACCAGACAGCATGAGAACACACTGAGAGGCCAGACCAGACAGCGTGAGAACACACCGACAGCTGGAGCCGTCCGCCAGAACACACGACGGCCAACACTATAAAGCAGACGCCGTTGAGACGAGCGCTAGCAACCGGCTCGGAACCAATCAGCTTGCGACATATCCGGCCAAGTAAATTGCATGGGCGAACTGGGACTTGTTCTACCGACGACCTCCTCCCCTCTCCTTCCGTTCGGGCACCATCCTACCAGATCGAGATTGCCGCGAGATGCTGCCGATTCCCGGGTGGTGCCGGCAACACTGTACACCCCACACCGCCGACCCGGGGCTCACTGGCCTACTGCACGTCGCCGTCATCCAATGGCCGCGCACCCAACGGTGCTGGCTCGCAGCTGGGACAGTCGCAGCTGCTGGTACAGTCACGCAGCTGCTGGTACAGTCACAGCTGCTGGTACAGTCACGCAGCTGGTACAGTCACATACACCGCACAGCTGGCACAGTCACAACTGCTGATTCAGTCACACAGCTGGTGCAGTCACCAGCTGCTGGTACAGTCACGATATGTTGGTTCAGTCACACTACAGTCACGGCTGCTGGTCAGTCCGGCTGGTAAAGTCACTACCGCCGCTGGCACAGTCACAACTGCTGATTGCCGTGATTCACAAATTCGCCGTGCTACGGCGTTCTGGATACTACAAAATCCAGGAACAGACTATTTTTTCGAACTCCGTCCATGACAGACATGTATGCATCATTGGTGTGGCATGAGGGAATGACATCAACAATCTTAATATAATAACATAAATTTCAGGATTTGAGGAGCACTACACCTGCCTTCTCAATCCAAATAAACAAACCAATGAAAACTGTCCGTCAGCAAGGTACATGGTGGTACAAGCAGGACGTTAAGATCACATGGACGTGTGAAGTAGGAATTGTGAAGATGTGGATCATGAATTACAACGTGTGATAACTGCAACGTACGCCCGTTGCAGTGTGAAGGTGCAAAGAAAGGAAGTACAACGTGTGTGCGAATCGCAAAGGTGTGAAGCAGTGCAAAGGAATGCAAATGTAGCGTACGTCTCATGTATCCAGCTGGGCACGACACCGGTAGTGCGGTAGCAATGCGCGTGGTCGGTATGTTCATACGCACACTGCGGACACAGGCGGCTGCAGCAACAACGCGCATCCATTCGCTATCCATTTGTCAGTCATGGCCCACCAATGTGGGCGTGCATGTGTGTGTGAATGGTGCATGTGTGTGAAGGGTGCATGTGTGTGAGGGTGTATGTGTGTGGAGGGTGCGTGTGTGTGAAGGGTGCATGTGTGTGAAGGGTGCATGCGTGTGGAGGGTGCATGTGTGCGAAGGGTGCATGTGTGTGAAGGGTGCAAGTGTGTGAGGGGTACATGTGTGTGGAGTGTGCGTGTGTGTGAAGGGTGCATGTGTGTGAAGGATGCATGTGTGTGAAGGGTGCACGTGTCTGAGGGGTACATGTTGGTTGGTTATTTGGGCTTAGGGGCGGATCGACTGCGTTGGTCATACAGCGCCCAGAGGGGTACATGTGTGTGGAGGGTACATGTGTGTGAAGGGTGCATGTGTGTGAAGGGTGCGTGTGTGTGTGAAGGGTGCGTGTGTGTGTGTGAAGGGTGCGTGTGTGTGTGTGAAGGGTGCATGTGTGTGAAGGGTGCATGTGTGTGAAGGGTGCGTGTGTGTGAAGGGTGCATGTGTGTGAGGGGTGCATGTGTGTGGAGTGTGCGTGTGTGTGAAGGGTGCATGTGTGTGAAGGGTGCATGTGTGTGAAGGGTGCATGTGTGTGAAGGGTGCATGTGTGTGAAGGGTGCATGTGTGTGAAGGGTGCATGTGTGTGAGGGGTACATGTGTGTGGAGTGTGCGTATGTGTGAAGGGTGCATGTGTGTGAAGGGTGCATGTGTGTGAGGGGTACATGTGTGTGGAGTGTGCGTATGTGTGAAGGGTGCATGTGTGTGAAGGGTGCATGTGTGTGAAGGGTGCATGTGTGTGAGGGGTGCATGTGTGTGGAGTGTGCGTGTGTGTGAAGGGTGCATGTGTGTGCATGCGTGTGGAGGGTGCATGTGTGTGAAGGGTGCATGTGTGTGAAGGGTGCATGTGTGTGAAGGGTGCATGTGTGTGAGGGGTACATGTGTGTGGAGTGTGCGTATGTGTGAAGGGTGCATGTGTGTGAAGGGTGCATGTGTGTGAGGGGTACATGTGTGTGGAGTGTGCGTATGTGTGAAGGGTGCATGTGTGTGAAGGGTGCGTGTGTGTGTGTGTGAAGGGTGCGTGTGTGTGTGTGAAGGGTGCGTGTGTGTGTGTGAAGGGTGCATGTGTGTGGAGGGTGTATGCGTGTGGAGGGTGCATGTGTGTGAAGGGTGCATGTGTGTGAAGGGTGCATGTGTGTGAAGGGTGCATGTGTGTGAAGGGTGCATGTGTGTGAGGGGTGCATGTGTGTGGAGTGTGCGTGTGTGTTAAGGGTGCATGTGTGTGCATGCGTGTGGAGGGTGCATGTGTGCGAAGGGTGCATGTGTGTGAAGGGTGCATGTGTGTGAAGGGTGCATGTGTGTGAGGGGTACATGTGTGTGGAGTGTGCGTATGTGTGAAGGGTGCATGTGTGTGAAGGGTGCATGTGTGTGAGGGTACATGTGTGTGGAGTGTGCGTATGTGTGAAGGGTGCATGTGTGTGAAGGGTGCGTGTGTGTGTGTGAAGGGTGCGTGTGTGTGTGTGAAGGGTGCATGTGTGTGGAGGGTGCATGCGTGTGGAGGGTGCATGTGTGTGAAGGGTGCATGTGTGTGAAGGGTGCATGTGTGTGAAGGGTGCATGTGTGTGAGGGGTGCATGTGTGTGGAGTGTGCGTGTGTGTGAAGGGTGCATGTGTGTGAAGGGTGCATGTGTGTGAAGGGTGCATGTGTGTGAAGGGTGCATGTGTGTGAAGGGTGCACGTGTGTGAGGGGTACATGTGTGTGGAGGGTGCATGTGTGTGAAGGGTACATGTGTGTGAAGGGTGCATGTGTGTGAAGGGTGCACGTGTGTGAGGGGTACATGTGCGTGAAGGCCGTACCCACCTGACCGCTGCCACCCGGGAACGAGTATGGGTGCTGTTTCCGGAACACGTGACCCACACGGCTACACGGGATGATCTCCAGCGAGCCGCCGCACTGCCACACCCGGAACGAGAACTCTGGCGACGGGTCAGGTCAGGTCAGGTCAGTGGCTGCGGGAAACGGTTTCGATCCCGACCGTCACACTGTCACATCTGGAACGAAAACTGGTGCGACACATCAGACCGGGCCAGGCTCAGTTTGGTCACATCAGGCCAACCAAAACTAGATTGAGTCAGATTGAGTCTGGTATGGTAATAATACAGGTCAAAGTAGATTAGGTCAAGTTAGCAACCACGTAATGTGTGATTAACTGGGAGGAATTCGAGGACTTCATATCCGAGGCAGATGCTCACTCAGTTTTCAAAATTATGAACGAGTTCACTGGCTCAGAACTCATTCGCGGTCAACTAAACTGTCGCTCAACTGTGTCGCAACGGAGCACCAGGGTCACGGCTAACGGTGAGCTCCAGGTACCACGATGTCGCACAGAATTTGCGCGCCGCTCCTTCATACCGAGAGCTTGCTGAACGTGGAACAATCTGCCTCCAGATGTGAGGAACTCAGGTGGCTACAATGTTTTCAGACGGAGGCTTTCGGCCATGCTGCGCATGTCCGGGCTCTAATTTCCGGCCTACGGAACATCGCTTACATCAGCACTGTGATGCCACTCGTTATCGTGTATGCTCGTGATGATTGTTTGTGCTGCACATTAGTGCACTTCTGTAACGGAAACTGAAAAACCCTGCTCGGGAGGATCCGAAATACATACATACATACATACATGCATACATACATATGTAGCGAAGCTTCATGTGGGGCATTTTAATTCCAGAAATCTACCCTCCCCGAGCATGCAGCGGCAGGTCTCGCGACAGGAAATCATCCGAGTCGCCGTCGACCGGGCTATCGCCGCTTAGTCAGCCGTGGTGCCAGCCGGCCGCCGAGGCCAAAGCCTAGTGTTACCCCTCCTCTCCAGTCAAGGTACCCCGGTACCCTGACGCGGCCGCCGCTGTCTGACTGATGATGAAATGTCAGTGTCTGACGTTGGACGTGATCGTCATGGATAACAAATGTTAAATAGCCTTTCTGGGAACCCTATTGGCAGGTGCGAGTGCAGTGAGTATAGCTGAGATGTAATGACAGTCAGATTACCGTAGTATGATTGTGATGTGACAGACCCTGTCACTGTGACAATGTGTTAGGCATGTCTTGCGTGTACGTGTGTATGTATGGAGAAATGGCAGAGGTGTGGCAGATGTCATACCCGTGGCCAATGTCTGTGTAGTCAGGTGTAGGACAGGTATGTATGATGCACGTGTGTCTAGTCTATATGTGTGTATGATTTATGAATGTAGTGGAATATTGAGTGACTGCTGGATGAATGTTCACATGTCTGGATGAATGTTCATGCGTCTATGACATGTGGAATGTCAATTGGGCTGCAGCGCCCCGATCTGCCCGCTGTCTTTGTACAGTGCGGAGCCGCCGAGTCGGTATTGTTTGAAGGTATGTGCTGAGGCAGCAGCTCTGGTGTCCGACGACGGACCGGCGCGAGGCTGCCACGACGCAGAGTCAGCAGTAATTCCCACAGAGGGACTGATATTCAGAGCGACTCTGAACTGATGTAGTCTGTCTCTGAGAAAGAGACAGCGCGACCCGCCGGCGTGCGGTAGAGTTCGTCGGGTTCGTTGCAAGCCTTTGTTCTCGGATGCGACACGGAGTCCACGTGCACTTTAGGGGATGAGCAACCCCCACTGGATAGGGGGCATAGACCGTCGTGTGACCATGACGTGTCATGGGCGGTGGCCGCTGAGTTCACCTGGTAGACAGTCGCCAGAGCTCTCTCTCACTCACCACGGAGACGCGCGACCGAGCGGTCGCCAAAGGCGGGCGGCTGGCCGCCGCCGGCCAGCCGCCGGCCCCACACTACGGTACTGAGGTATGTGAGACTGACTGAAAATCCCTGCGTGACTGTTGGTGATGTAACCGCTTGAAAACTTGGAAAAGTAGCGTGTATGAAGACCGGTCAGTATGGAAGCTGAAGTATCTGTTGTAACTGCTGCCTCTTGGAATATCAGAACTTGGAACTTGAGATGGGAGACTGAGATGTTGTATGAAGATGTGACTGTCGAGATTTATGAAGATGTGGGATGGCCGTTTGAATCGTGTGTGAAGCAGTTGAAGCCGTCTGTGCCAAATGAGGCTATTGTAATGAATCGTCTGTCACGCTGCACTATTGAAATTTGAATGACTAACGCCATTTAATCGCTAATCAAATGCATAATATAAAAGTGCTGGACTTGAGGTGCCTATCAAGAAATATTTCGATCGGAGCTCTGAGAATGAGGCATAGAGCCATTGAACCTATACCCGGAAGTTTATCGTCAACGTTGAGGTCCATAGTACTATTCACGTAGCCAAAAGAAGTTTTGCCCCCAGACATAAATCGAAATACCAAGTAGGGGCATGTAAGAAAACTTCTCTACACATACATACATACATGTGAAACCTGATAACCAAAAACATTCGCAACTAACGATTACTCGCTAACGCGGAGCGCAGCACACCAAGGACATAACACTCTATAGCTACATCATAATAAGCATACGCATTCAATTTGCGCGATATACGGAACAAACCTTACGCATCACAGGGTGGCCAACTCACGTCAGGTACCGTCCGAAACACCACAAATAAGAGGGCGCGCCGACAACACGAAAGGTAAGGCATAGAGACACAACTCCCCTCCCTCTGCAAGAAAGCGCTCGGTGGCTCAGTGGTGACGCGTCGGTCACGTGACAGCTCCGCCTTCCGCCTAAAGTGGAGCCGGAAATCATATACACTTTCGTGCGCCGGACGACTCTACCTGGCTTTACGCCCTGGTATGTGCCATGAAACTGGCATCTTCAGGCCATTTTGCAGTCACGTTTAGGGGGAGGGGAGATAGTTTGGCCTCCCCTTCAGGCAAATCCGCGGGTCCGTGTCCCCCGTGGCGGTGGAGGTCCATAAAATCTACGTTCATAAGACATGTGTAGAACATCTACGTTCATAAACTCAACGTTCATTAGATCTTCGTGCATACGACCTATGCGCATCAGACCTAAGTTCATAAGGTCTATGTTCTTAAGGTCTACGCACAGATCTTAAAAGAACAGGGATTGTGCAGAAAATCTACAGACAAACTGGAACGTGCATGAGACCTACGTTCTTAAGGTCTATGTGCAAAATGTCTACAAAAGCATTGGTTGTGCTGAAGATGTACAAAAAAACAACGGGCGTGTCGGAAATCTACAAAAAAAAACGTTGGGATGTGCATAAGATCTACAAAAACACTGGGATGTGCATAAGGTCTACGTTCATTAAATATAAGTTCATAAGATCTACGTGCAGACTATCTACAAAAACGACAAGGGGTGCAAAAGAGCTACACAAACAGGTGGGTGTGCAGAAGATCTACAAAAGCAGGGCACTATATACTACGTATACACGGCTATATGCACCATGTCTACGCCCAATAGCTCTACGTTCATGAGACCTACGTTCATAAGATTAACGTGCAACAAATCTATTAAAAAAACAGCTCGGTGTGCAGGTGTACAAAAACAATGTTCAGCAATGCAATGTGCATAAAATCTCCTCCTCGGTTTCAAGCGTGTGTGAGATCTGTTGCCGGCATAACATCTGGCAAGAAATGTAAATTGACGTCATCCGATACGAATGGCTCCCGGGCCAAATGGCGCGCACGATAGTTTCCGAAGAGGGCACACTCATTTTTAGATTTATCATTGGCCCACTTTGAGTGATACGGGCCCCTCTCCGACTACTCAGGAGCCCTCGCCGTTGGCTCAGAGGCCCTCTTTACTTGCTGGAGCCCTCTCCGTCAGTTCGAGGGACAATCACGGATCCAAGAGAAGGGGGTGAAGGGCCAGCTGCCGCCTCTCACTCTTGGAACCCAAAAGGCTCCCTCAGACTGCAAAGAGGTACCCCTCTGTGGGGGGGGGAGGCGTCAAGCACATCATCCGCGCGACATGTATTTAGCGAAAGGAGTCCATTCCGCCTGGAAAGGAGCTCCTCTCGTGCACCACCTCGATTTTGTATTCAACGCAAGACATTCCGCTTACAAAAAGGCTGCTCCACGATATAAATAGCACCCCTCAAAATAACGTCCCATCATCGGAAAAATCGTACATCAGTAATTATTTTGAATTAACCCCGTGTCCTAACCTGAGGTCACCCAGGAATGTTGGTTTTTAGTTTGATCACAGCTGCCTATATGTTGGTATACGATTATTCTGCTAATCTCTAAAACCTGTTACTTGACGACCTGTGTAAGATTATCCTAATGCATGACACTTTTCGGAACGGATGACATGATTTTGACATCGACTAGCTCGGCAACCTCGGGCCACGCTAACACACATTTTGATTTCGTGGGATTCGCTATTCAATTGTGAGAAGCTCAATCAGGTTAAGGCGAAATACGTGGAACGGTTCGGGAGATATCCCGTAAAAATATCTACGCCAGCAATATTTCCCCCTCTAGGATTAACACATTGCTTTGAAAGCAAACAGCTCCAAATCGCTGATAACGTAATGCTGTGCCCTTGGTTGCCAGATGCACTGCCTCGAACATGCCTGCTAAGCGTTCATATGGCTGGAATAGACCTTCTACACACTCCCTCACCTCTAGTATATTTTTTGCACAGCATCTGCGTCCTGTAGATCTCTTGCATATTCTCCAATTTTTGTAGATTTTCTGCACGCACTACTGTTTTTGTAGACCTTATGTGCGTAGGCCGTATGAACGTAGATCTTATGCATATCCCTGTGTTTATGTAGATCTCCTGCACACTCAGTTTTTCTTTGTCTATTTTCTGCACGCAGATCTGATGAGCGTAGACCTTCAGAACGTAGATATTATGCACATCCCAGCGCTTTTGTAGATCTCCTGCACACCCCTCGTATTTCGTAGACCTTCCGCACACAGGGCTGTTTTTGTAGATCTCCTGCACGTATATTTATTCACGTAGACCTCATGCACACAGATCTTATGCACGTATATTTTATAAACGTAGATCTCCTGCACGTATATTTTATGAACGTAGATCACATGATTTAACCCCACGCCACTCTACGAGTCCGCAGGTTGTGGGTCTGCCTCCATCTGAAGAACTTTTCACACAAAAACCCTGAAGAGGGCCGCTTGGAAGCTTGCTGCGCCCTTCTTGGGGCGAATTGGCGCAGCGACGGCCGCCAGACAGGGTGTCTGGCGGCCTCTGTAGCCGGCCAACCAAATCCCAGCAGGGCTTCAATACGTCGGGTCAGCCATTGACGCTGCAACCAAGTTCGCTTCGATGGTCGGGCTAAGGTTAAACAGTACATACGACAATCGAGGAACGGCTGTTGCCAAGCACGAAATGCTGCAGTGCAGTCAATTGAATACGCGAACAAGCTGATGCAAGTCAGCAAGGCACAACGGCGCAGGTGGTGATGCTATTGGATGTGCCGTCTGATGTAAAGGAACGACTGACCGCACCCGAAAGGGGACCACATTTGATTTGAGAACTGGGTAGGATCGGGGACTACAAGAACAAACAGAGGTAAAAACAAGAGAGGAATGGGAGACTGGAGATGACAACAGAACGTTGCCGAAGCAGTGGCGTAGCCAAAGGAGTGGAGAAGGGGACAGCCGCCCCCAGGGGGATCGGAGGGCCCTCCACGCGGCCAACTTGAGGGGCCCTTGCGGGTTCCCTCAGGGCGTCCGTGCAGGGGGCCCGTAAATACCCACTGGGCCGATGTGAAGGGCCTGAACCGACGAAAGAGGCACAGGGCTGACGGAAAGGGTCACGGGCCAATGCAAGAGGGCGCCGAGTCAACGTAGAGTGCGCTTGGGAAGATGTTGAAGGCCCTTGGCTATGTTAACAAGGTGAAGGGCTTCTAGATCGACGTAAGGGACCCCGGATAGTTCGAAGAGCCCGGGCTGACGGAGAGGACCCAGAGTCAATATGACGGGCCCCTGGGCTGATGGCGGAGCCCAAGCCGAAGAAAGGGCCCCTGACCTGAAGGACAGGAGTCAAGCGCTTGAAAAGGGGTTTCCGGTTTGCCGGAAAAGGCTCAGGGTCGTCAAAGAGGGCCCCTGAGACGACGGAGGGGGCTTTAGTTGCCGAAGAGGACAACAGGCCGTCATAAAGTGCCCTTGGGCCGGCGGATGGGGCCCAAGCCGCACAAGGGCTCCTGGCCAGACGGAGGGGGTCCAAGCTGTTGAAAGAGGGCCTTCTGGCAGAGGAAGCCCTGGTTCGCTAAGGAGGGCCCCTGCGTAGACGGAGAGGACCCCTAACAGCAGGACGAACCCGAGCCGTCAGTGAGGGCCCAGAGCTGGTATGAAGGGTCCCTGGGCCGATAGAGGCCAAAACCGCACAGGGGGTCCATTGCGTGATAGGGAAAGTCCAATATTTTAGGAGGGAACTCCGGCCGGCCGGAATATCCTGAGCCATGAATGAGGGTTCTTGAACCGACGGATGAGGGCCCAGGGCCCGACATGCGGAGCCCTTGGATCGGCTTTGGCTCTCGCTAATGGAGAGGGGCTCAGAGCTGGCAGCGGGCCTCAGGGCACTAGAAGCCCCGAGCTATGGAGACGATCCGGGCCGAAGCGGAGGATTCCCGGTGATACGTATAAGGGCATCTTAGCCCACGGATGGGTCCCGGGCTGTTAAAAAGCAGTTGAGTTTCAGAGAGTTGAAGGGGACCTTCTCACGAGCCCGATGGGGCCTTCCATGCGATCGCCCTGAGGGGAGAGATACAACCGAGGACAAATGCAAACGCATCTGGCTGCTTGTGTGGAAAGGGCTCTTGAGACCTAAAGACGTCGATCATGCGGGCTGGCAATGGCCATGAGGACCAGAAGAGCCCACCAGAGAGCTTAAATGCCCATGTCAGCCGGAAAGTGACCCCCAAGAGCTGAGGAGTAAACAGGGCGCATGGGAGTCAGAGGGCTGGGATGGTCTTTGGGTTTGCAAGTGCCATGAGGGGTGAACAGGACCACTAAAAGCTGAAGAGGACTAGTGAGGGCCCATCTCAAACCTGAAATTCCCTCGAGATGACAGCAAGACCGGAATATTGAGGACTGTCACGGGTCACTACATGCAGGAGAGGGACCTGAGGGATGAAGATAATATCGTGAGAGTCAAAGAGGACTGGGCTGGGATTTTCCTGAGGTTGACAGCGGGACCCAATGGATGAACTAGGTTCCCTGGGAGATACAACCCTGGAGGGTAACAGAGCCCCCTGGGAGCTAAGAAGAGTGCCCAACGCTAGGATGGTTGTGAGGAATACTGAAGACTAGCGCCAGAGCTAGAAAGCCCTTGAAGCTAGAAAGACTGTCAAGGACTGGATAGTCTTTCTTGAAGTTAGAAAGACTGTCAAGGTCTCCAACAGCTGGAGAGAACCCCTGACGATTGAACATAGTTACCAGTTCTAGAGAGGACTTGACTGGGATACTCAAGAGGCTTGTAAGTGGTCCTATGAGTAGCGCAAACCCCTGAGATTTAAAAAAAGAGTCCCTTAGGGCTAGCGATGGTTGTGAGGAATACTGAAAGCCAGCTTCAGAGCCAGAATGTAGTTGCTAGCCCGAAAGGCTGTCGAGGTCTGGGGCGGTGCCCCGAGAACTGGAGCGGACCGGACTGTGATGCTCCTGAGGACTGGGAGGAATAATGAGGGATGAACAGAGTCACCTAAGAGCTAAGGAGAGTTCCAAGAGCTGGCGATTTTTTTCCTGTTTCAGAGCTGCAGGATTCCCTTGAAAACTAGGCAGGTTTGCCGAGGACTGGGAATGGCCCATGCAAGTTGGAGAGGGCTCCTGACGGACGAATAGGTCCTCTGATAGCCAGAGAGGACTGGACTGGGATGATGATGATTAATGGGGTTTTAGGGTGCGTCAACCCATGTGGGTTATATTGCACCCAGGGCTGGACTGGGAGGCTCCAGAGCTTTTGGGTGGGTACCTGAGGGATCGGGGCACCCTGAGAGCTAAGAGTCCTTGAGAACTGGTGATGGGTGCGAGGAATACTGCGAGCCAGCACCAGATATAGGATATCCTTGCGAGCCATAGATGCTGCCAAGGACTGCTGGACCAATGGCGCAACTGCGGTCACGCCGGTCCCGTCAGCGCTGACGCTCGGCGGCGGCGGTCGTTTCCTCGGCGGGGTGCGGCGTCGGCAGCGGCCACGGCGTCGTCTCGATTTACAACGGCCGGCGAGGCCAGCCGGCCGTGTCAAACGGCGTTATGGGGTGTGGCGCCGACACCTGACCACCGGGCCAGACATCGTCCACGGCAGCTGTCACCGTCGGCTCCGGCCACCAGCTCAGCAAATCCGCCGCCGCCGCCGCAACCGCTCCGCCCGAGAGAACGTGGCGGCCGGCGGCCCGGAACCCTCCGCCAGAGATAATGTTGCAGACTGCGGGTGTTATAGATAAGCGCCATCTATGAGAGATACATGGTTGGCGCACCTGAACTCTAGATTTTAGATCAATAGTTAGCAAACCTCCGCTAGACGCCTCCGTTTGAGACTCCGACGCTAGTCTGGTGCACAGGGGATTTTCATGCGTGTGCGTGTGCAATGCAGAAAACCCTCCACCCGTTGGCAGCGCTGTGGAGCGGGCGGTTCTCTGCGTCGCAGAGGATGTGGCCGGTGGGAGCTCTCTCTGTGTTGGCAGCGCTGTGTTGGCAGCGCTGTGGAGCGGGCGGTTCTCTGCGTCGCAGAGGGTGTGGCCGGTGGGAGCTCTCACTTTGTTGTCAGACGTGATGCCGATGGGAGCTCAGTTTGGCCGTTGCCGTCTCTCCGTCGCAGAGGGTGTGGCCGGTTGGAGCTCTCACTTTGTTGTCAGACGTGATGCCGATGGGAGCTCAGTTTGGCCGTTGCCGTCTCTCCGTTGCAGAGGGTGTGGCCGGTGGGAGCTCTCTCTTTGTTGTCAGACGTGATGCCGATGGGAGCTCAGTTTGGCCGTTGCCGTCTCTCCGTTGCAGAGGGTGTGGCCGGTGGGAGCTCTCACTTTGTTGTCAGACGTGATGCCGATGGGAGCTCAGTTTGGCCGTTGCCGTCTGTGCAGTTTGTTACCCTAGTGAATAGAAACTTCATTGATCCGACTCATCTCTCTTCATTCGCAACAGAGAACGTGGCGGCCAGCGGCCACGTACCGCGCTTTGGCTGATCCCGGCTGCCGATCTGATCGCCGGCCGCGCTATTCCCGGCCGCTGACGGGAATGAAGAAACGTACGTCTTGTATGAGCGTGAGCAAACATCGGTATGGATGCTCACAAGGTGGCGCGTGGCCGGGCGGGCGGTCAGCTGATTTGTCGCGTCTCGCTCGGTAGTGTGTGGCCGGGTCGGATAGCTTGTCCCGCTCTCAGACGGGGTGATGTCGCAGTCGCGTCTGGCTCGGTAGTGTGTGGCCGGGAGGTCGGATGATGTGTCCCGCTCTCAGTCCCACTCTCAGTGGTGTCGGAGTCGCGTCTCGCTCGGTGGTGTGTAGTCGGGAGGTCGGATGATGTGTCCCGCTCTCAGACGGGGTGATGTAGGAGTGGCGTCTGGCTCGGTGGTGTGTAGTCGGGAGGTCGGATGATGTGTCCCGCTCTCAGTCCCACTCTCAGTGGTGTCGGAGTCGCGTCTCGCTCGGTGGTGTGTCGTCGGGCAGACAGATGACTTGTCCCGCTCTCCGGCGGGGTGATATCGGAGTCGCGTATTCGGATCCACACGCTTCCGAACTGTTCTCGGTAGCCAAACTGCACCGAGACAACACCGACAAGTAGCCATAGCTTTCGCTAAAATGTACTATTGATGGTAATATTGATGGTACTACTCATGCACTACTGATGACCTAATAAGCAATCGTCCTGCACTGCTATAGTGCAAGGTACATTTTTAATACCGGAAATTTGGACATTGCAGACAAGGAATCCCGAATACCAGGCCCATCCCAGTTTGATTACCGGGAAACAAGGGTAATCCTAGCCTGTCAACTGGATACCGAGACGTGAAAAATATGGACCCAGACAACGGCAATCGAGACTCCACAACGATGACAAAATCTATGATCCAGAAACAATTACAGCATAGCAGTTCCACATGCCCCGGCACTGGGATCGTCAACAGCCACTTACTCAAACAACATAAGATTTAAGACCAGAGGACAATGCAGCAATCTGGTCCGACATGTCAACAAACCACAAACGGATAGCCAGACAATTCTGACATAGACACACACGTAGTCAATGAAACATGCCGATACATGGAAACTAATCGTTACACTAACCCAACACGTTAAAAAAACCTCAACCAGCTGGTAGTTTAACACTGCTTATCAGACGCACTACTATCAAAACAATTGGGTCATGTCCGGCAATGGTCGGTACCTACAAAGAAGTGGTCTTGAAAGCGAAAATGATCGCGTGAATTTGAACTGGAGATATCGACACACATACCACTAACCTGAGGAATGACAGCCATCAGCCGCAGACGGAGATTTGAGGGGTGCATGGGAACCAACAGACCGGGAAGGGTTTTGAGTACGTGAACTTGTGCTTGGATTTGGAGTCCAGCAGATTGGAAGGCGTTCCTTGACAGTCGGGAAGGCGGAGTCTGGAATCAGCAACAAGACGGGCTGGCGGGGAAAACTCGAGGGATCAGGGATCAGCGTGAGTGGATCAGTCAGCGACAGCGTGTCCGAGAAGCAGCAGCTGGGCAGGGCCGCTGAGAGCCACCGGACATTAGCTGGCGTGACGCTCACCGAGGTTCTCGCCTCCCCACACCTCCATCTGCGTGTCGTAGCGACCGAGTTTGTCGAACCAAAGCCGGTCCATCACGAACAGGCCGCCGGCGATCATTGGCGTCCTGCGGGAGGAAGACGCACTGCTAAAGCGGCGGCCACCATCCAGCTCACATACTCAAAGAGTTCAGAGGGCACCATCATCATCAACAGAGGGCACCATCATCATCAACAGAGGGCACTATCATCATCAACAGAGGGCACCATCATCACCGAGACTAAGGACACAAATTGAAGCCGCAGAAGCGGCAGTTGGTTGGTGAGTTAGTTTGTGTCGGCCGTACGGCGTCTCGTCTGCCACTGTCATATCGCGCCCATAACTCGGACGGTCACCCAACTGTAGCTAAATGCAGTACCAGGCTTCACATCGTGAACGAACACTGCATGACGCTGCAGTGCTACGGACCTTGCTTACAACGCATGCCGGTGAGAAGTATTTAACGCTGAGAACGACACCTCAGATAGGAAATCCATCAGTCGTCCCGATTGCACAATGCAAGAACTATCAGACAGAACACCACCAATGGAAGTTATCTGGACACACCAAAAATGGCGTCGACGTTCGTCAGCATAAAAGGACAGGAGATCAAATAATTGCAAACTGTCAGTGGTGTACGACATCTAGAGCACTGGGCCTCTCTCCCCGCAATATAGATAACCGTGAGTGGCATAGTTTTGCTGAATGCAGAGCATCGTTACCGGAGCACCGCTACACCACTGCCGAGAAACGTGCTCAATGCCGAGTCAGCACAGCGTCACCTCTTCTTGCTTTAGCTTACGACAGCACGAGCTCCACGGTCTGAGACATTCTTTGATGGCGCCCAATTTGTTCGTAGGCAGCGCATCGCACACTGCCTGCCACTTGCCTGGGATGGAAATAAACATTTCTAGGCCATGGTAAGCGGCAGGTTGCTGAGACAGACAGGACTGAGTGCACGGAGCATGCGCAGCTCGCTTCGTCGCAGCATGGGCCAACTCGTCTCTAGGACTTATCACATGGCTAGGGGGCCATCCATCGTCCCAAGCGATGCACGGCGGTAACACGGTTTATAATATTACGGAAAGGCGGATTGGGCGGATAAAGTCGATCGCCCTCTGACATGCCGATATAGCATCAAGCTTCAAAATATCGACGAGTTCTAACTGGTACAGATATGCATATGTCAGGAGCGAAAACGATCGAGCGACAGAGCCACAAACAAAAGCGCTGCCAAAACCATTCTCCGTTCGAGGCCGATCAGTACATGATCTCACCCAACCCTGAAATAACCCTGTATGCTCGAGAGCCAGTGCGTGAACCCTTTGTGAGCGACATGGCCTTTTTTATGTTTTCGCGAGAGGTACATCCACCTCCGGTGTGATCACCTTCCATGTGGGCGGGCGCCTGCAAGTTCTTAACCATCCAGATTGCTTGAAATCTAGCCCGACTTTCTTGTAACAGCTTACGAATGCACACACTAAACGGGGCAGCAATGGAATCCCGCCTGGCTGAAAAATAATGGTCAGCAAACGTCGCGAAAAAAAACATGTGAACGATCGGGAGGTCACGGACACGGAGATCCGTGGTGCCGTATTCCTATGTCCACCACAGCGTGACGTCACACAATCCAAGTCATGTGGGTTGTAGTAAATAAATTGTATCAATCGGTATACATGGATAAAATAAATATATTGTGAAATACTAACACGGATACCATGCAAATATAATAGCAAAAACAATATGTAAGAACATAAATGCTATGGCACACGAACAAACAAATAATAATTAACAAACATGTGATACAAATACTAATTAAGAGTACGTACCAACTAACACCATTGACAGTTGGTTGCTAGGCAGCGTGACAACGGCTGCCTCAGTTGTTGTTGCTTGACGACTTGAGTCGGAAATATTGGGGCTAGCACACCAGGCACGAACACCAGTGTGGTCGTGCGAGGACAAACTTTTGTCTCGCGTATCCGACTGTGTAGCGCCGGGCCTACAAGTGCTGACCCCGACACGGGAACAATGCTGGACGGACAACTGAAGGCGTTGTCGTACCACCGTCCTTCAGGGACGCGACGACTGGCCTGCTGCCTTGCCAGTGGTGCTTCTGGGAATGCGTGCTGCGTCCAAACCGGACATGGGCACCCCTGCAGCACAGTTGGCGTTCGGCAAAGCAATCTGACTAGCCGGTTAGCTCTTCAGAGGGGCAGCGACACATGAGGAGCCGTAGCACGTCCGAAACGCATTTTGCTTTTTGGCCCTGCCAAGTCGACTCAAAACCAGTTAGCTGGATTGACCCCTGTGGCCACTTCTAGTCAGTGGTCAACTGATGACCGGCTTAAGCATGCAAACATGCTATAAGCAATACGAAAAAAAACGGTACTGATGACTCCTATCAATACTTGCTGACCAATTAGTGCAAAACTATATCAAGTACAATTCGTGCGGGCGCCCGGTAGGATTTTGTGACGTCACAACCGACATACGCGACGTTTGGCCGGACAATTGTACCTTTCAGATATGGGCTTGGTTCAGGAAACTGGAGAAGTTTACAAGCGTAACGCAAGTCCAGCCTTTTTCTGCGCACAGAGAGAGGCCGCTCGTGCGTTTCTGCCAACAGGTTCATCCTGGGTGAATGCCCCGGTTTCAATGTGGATAGCGGTGTGGTGAAGGGTGTCCAGTGTTCGCTTGATGGAAATACAAGCTTCATCGTGAATAAGACAAGCGTAGTCAAATTTTGCTTGTATCAGCGATCGATACAGCCTAATCATGGAGTCCCTGTCCTCTCCTGAGCTAGTACCAAATTTTAATATGCGAACGGATTTAAAAGTGGTCGCAGTGTTTTAAATTATTCTTGTAATCAAAGCGGAGTTCATAAGTCTCTCCAATAAATTTAACCGCAGGTTGCACTTGAATTCGGTTCGCGTACAAACTAAAGCAGATTTCTGCACAAATACGCCGGTGGCAAAATGCATTGCGTTCGTCTTCTGAGTTAAAAAAACGAATCCATTTGTCACACTGGACCGTTCAATTCTGGTAGAATTGAAAACGTCTCGACATAGCCGAGAGTCTGGTGAACTCCAGACGATGCACCAGATGATGCACCAGATTTACCATTACCAACGATGAGCGACCGGCCAAACGATACGATGCATGTTAAAGTCGCCCACAATTAAGACCGGCTCAGCGGGTTGAGTGAATACAAGTTTCAACTCAGTAGGTGGAAACGCAGTCTCGAGGTAGGGATGGGGACAGATAAGCACAGCACAAGAAGATCAATCGGCGACCAAAGTAACAGCTTGCAGTGGAGTGGTGTATGGACTGGTCACTGTCATGGGGTGGTATGAGAGGCGGGCCCATCACCCTCCCAGTTTCTGCAACAGACACAGGACTGATTCTGGGAGGTCGGAAGAGTAGAGGAGAGGTCGGAAGGTCGGAGAGGTCGGAAGGGTAGAGGAGTCACCTTGTGACCAGCACCAGCCTATGCGCTCGACACAGAATCTCTAGACCCAGACCAAGTGTTGGTACCCGGTCACAACTGGCAGCGTGCGACGTGGACCTCAACCTCCATGACTCTATCAACCTCGGAGAGCGAGACGTGACCACCACGAAAAAACCGAAAGGACGGATACGCCAGAAGTTAGCCTATCTGCTCATAGCGGGCAGGGTTGGTGTTGCAAGGTCTGGTGAAGAACAATGACGTTCACACGGGACGGATATCGGAATGGAAGTGGAGGGATGGAAGAGGCACTCTTATTCTGGCTCCTGCCCTTTGAGCAGCGAACCTCCCGTCGGATCTCTCGACCACACAATCCCCCCCCCCCACAGCAAAAGATGCTGCCTTGTCGGTGAGGCACAGAAGCGTAAAGAAGAGCCACAATCAGAACAAAGGTTATTATCAATAGCCCATGTCACATATGCGGTAAGTTCCGTCAAAAATGGCTCATGACTATGACGAAAGTCAGCGTCAAAAGTTAACATCCCCCACACAGATTTACGTGTTCTGCTGAAGGGAGCACGCGGTGAGAGCAGAGGTTCCGATAAGAACCAAGAACACAAAGAAAAGAGTTGATGTTGCTGAAGACGAAAGCGCAATGTCTATTCGGAGGTCATCAAGACAAAGCATGGCCAACCAAAGGCGCTACAATGTGCCGTCGCAGCTATACTGCGACACACATTCTGTCCAGGGACCCCAATCCCTCAACCACGGGGTTCGAATCACTTGAACTCTCCGGGTAGTCCATCAGGCGAAGACAGGGTGGTCGCGCGGCCCGGCAGTCTGCAGGGCGGGCATGCCGCCGCGTCGAGCCACCACATCCATCAGATGTGATCCGGGAAGACAGAGGAGAGCCAGGGGAACCGACTGCAGACAGGCTGGCCGGCGGAGCTGCCGGGTCACGTCCGCACCGCTGCCGAGTGACCAGGATCAGTCATACTGGAGCCGCAGCCCAGCACTTCGTCACTGAGCCACTGAGTTTTTACACTACGAGTGGAGCGCACCGCCGGATGGCTGGCTGGGCCGAGTCAACGTTTGCTGGCGAGAATGCCGGCGGTGATGGTGGAAGTGTTGTGCTGCACACCGACAAAGGCCGTCGAGGTCCGGCGAGAATGCCGGCCGTGGTGGTGGGAGTGTTGTGCTGCACACCGACAAAGGCCGTCGAGGTCCGGCGAGAATGCCGGCCGTGGTGGTGGGAGTGTTGTGCTGCACACCGACAAAGGCTGTCGAGGTTTTGGGCGAGAGCTGACAGACTGGCAGTCGGGCAGCAAACGAGACCTGGGCATTAGCCAGTCGACCTGATGAAGACTGGTGGGGATCATATGGTATGGCAAGGAACTGGTTGCTATTCTAGAAGAAGTAAAATAAGTGCTATGTTAGGTGCTAAACAGTCATCCTACTTCTGTCTGGCCTTACGTCATGTCCATCGATGGGATACGTTCTCGCAACGAACATATCCCACTCCGAAACATATCAAAGTGGATATTATCCATAAAGGTGCCAGTAGATGGCATCAATATAATCACAACACATGATACACATATTACTGAACCCCGTTGGTTTGTGTGTCTGTTTCATTTCAGGAGCGGTTACCCAGGTACTTCCTCTGCAAGACACCGAATCATCCACCCATCTATCCACACTTCCTTGACCAGACCAACTAATAACAGGCCAGATAAAGTCAACAACGATTGACATGGTATGCAATACCGGGCCAGATACAGTCAACAGCGATTGACATGGTTTGTAATACTAGACCAAATACATTTAACAATGATTTACATGGCATGCAATACCGGACCAGATACGGTCAACAGCCATTGGCATGGTTTGTAATACCAGACCAAATACATTTAACAGTGATTGACATGGTTTGTAATACCAGGCCAGATACAGTCAACAGCGATTGGCATGGTTTGTAATACCAGATCAAATACATTTAACCATGATTGACATGGTATGTAATACCAGGCCAGATACAGTCACCAACGATTAATATGGCTGGACTTTGCATGTGTCTGCGGTGAGCTATTAGTAATAGTAATACTTCATGTGGTAATGAAGCTATTAGTATATATTGTTTATTGGAATAAAATATATGTCAAGCGTGTTAGAATGCATTGACAGATGTGTTCCACCTGGTACGGCTATGAAGACGATTGGTAGAGAAGTAGTACCATGACAATAATTTATATATCACCCATTTGTGAGCTAATGGAAAACTTTGGGCAATGCCATCACAGTTCAACATGTGTAAAGTTGGATGAACTGCAACTGCAATTACGACTGCAAATGTTTTCATGTATCGGGGCGATAGTAGGCCGAGGGCAGCCAAAAAACCTTTTGTCGTCATATATGTCACTAAGTTCAACATTGGCGCCTCAAACTGCAACTAACCATGTTGAAATCCACAATCGAAATACACAGGGCATAATTCACCTGTCCAATCAAATAAGAAGTCTTATTTATCACCCAAAGAACAAACGTAGGCCAGCATTCACAAACAGCTAAAGCAACCAGCTGAAACAAAGGAACACATCCGGATACCGCACCCTAGCGTAAAAACGATCTACATTGAACTCCGTATCATGCATAATCCAAGCCTGACAGGTGAGGTTCGAGGCGGCGCCGATGCACGGTACCCCGACTGGTACATCGCCCATCCACCCACCCACCCATCCGTACCCCGACTGGTACATTGCCCATCCACCCACCCACCCATCCAAACCCCGACTGGTACATCGCCCATCCACCCACCCACCCATCCGTACCCCGATTGGCACATCGCCCACCCACCCACCCACCCATCCGTACCCCGACTGGTACATCGCCCATCCACCCACCCACCCATCCGTACCCCGACTGGTACCTTAACCCTCCCACCCATCCAAACCCCGACTGGTACATCTCCACCCACCCACCCATCCATCCGTACCCCGATTGGCACATCTCCACCCACCCACTCATCCATCCATCAGTACCCTGACTGGTACATCTCCACTTATCCATCCATCCGTACCCAGATTGGTACATATCCACCCACCCACCCATCCATCCATCCGTACCGCAACTGGTACATCTGCACCCACCCATCCATCCGTACCCCGACTGGTACATCTCCACCCACCCATCCATCCGTACCCCGACTGGTACATCTCCACCCACTCATCCATCCGTACCCCGACTGGTACATCTCCACCCACCCACCCATCCATTCGTACCCAGACTGATACATCTCCACCCACCCACCCATCCGTACCCAGACTGATACATCTCCATCCACCCACCCACCCATCCGTACCCTGACTGGCGCATCTCCACCCACCCACCCATCCATCCGTACCCCGACTGGTACATCTCCACCCACCCATCCATCCGTACCCCCACTGGTACATCTCCACCCACCCACCCAACCATCCGTACCCCAACTGATACATCTCCACCCACCCACCCATCCATCCGTACCCCGACTGGTACATCTCCACCCACCCACCCACCCATCCGTACCCCGACTGGTACATCTCCACCCACCCACCCATCCATCCGTACCCAGACTGGTACATCTCCACCCGTACCTTGACAGGTGCATCTCCACCCACCCACCCATCCGTCCGTACCCCGACTGGTTCATCTTCACCCACCCATCCATCCGTACCCCGACTGGTACATCTCCATCCACCCATCCATTCGTACCAGACTGATACATCTCCACCCACCCACCCATCCGTCCGTACCCCGACTGGTACATCTCCACCCACCCACCCAGCCGTACCCCGACTGGTACATCTCCACCCACCCACCCATCCATCCGTACCCGGCTGATACATCTTCACCCACCCACCCGTCCGTACCCCAACTGGTACATCTCCACCCACCCACCCATCCGTACCCAGACTGGTACATCTCCACCCACCCACCCATCCGTACCCAGACTGGTACATCTCCACCCACCCATCCGTACCCCGACTGGTACATCTCCACCCACCCACCCATCGGTAGTGGCGTCGCGCTCGGCCCACCTCAAATGCCGCGCTCAGCAAATCGTCACCATTCGGCCGAATCGCATGCATGAAAGCGCGCAGCAAAACGGGCAAATCAACGCCGGCGCAAGCTCACCACCCTCAAGGTGAAGACAAAGAAACTGCACTAAAACTCTGGAGCTGCTATGTAACATCCACGCCGTTCAGCAAGAACTGCCGTCGCTGCCTTGCGTCGGCAGCGACGGCCATTTCATTAATGCCGCGCGAGTCTGCGCCGACTGTTGACTGGCACGAGCCTTTATGCCGCCCGGCCGCTTGTTTCCGTCGCCCCGTGTGAAACGCTGCTCGTGCAGTAGCATCTGGCTTCTGATTGGATTGGCCTCTGGCGCCAACGACGATGAAACGGCCGCGGATCGGCGCCGCACCGTGTCAGAGACTGGCCCGCAACGGCGCGGGCCGTGTCAGAGACTGGCCCGCAACGGCGCGGGCCGTGCCAGAGACCGGTCCGCAGCGGCGTGGCTCCGTGCCAGAGGCCGACCCGCAGCGGCGCGGACCGTGCCAGAGACCGGTCCGCAGCGGCGCCGCACCGTGTCAGAGACTGGCCCGCAACGGCGCGGGCCGTGCCAGAAACCGGTCCGCAGCGGCGTGGCTCCGTGCCAGAGGCCGGTCCGCAGCGGCGCGGACTTTGTCAGAAACCGGCCCGCAGCGGCGCCGCACCGTGCCAGAGACCGGCCCGCAGCGGCGCGGACCGTGCCAAAGACCGGTCCGCAGCGGCACGGACTTTGTCAGAAACCGGCCCGCAGCGGCGTGGCACTGTGCCAGAGGCTGACCCGTGGCGCTGTCAGTGGCCGTACTCGCACGTGATTCTGCGCCAATATACTGCTCTAAAGACCGAAACCAATCTCCCGACACAAGTCAACTGGACATAGCCCATTAATAATTATATCAGATCGAGTTAAGTTAAGACAGCGACGGGGCCAACGCACATCTTTCTCGGCATAGATAGATGACGTCAATGCAGCGGAAGAACGAGCTGGGATGAACCCTGGAACAACTCCGTAAAACTGTTCCCGGAGCAAGTGCAGGGTAGCATGGACCAGTTGGCTAGTCCCTGTGCTCCGACTTAATTGCGTGAGAGTTATTCGATATGTTAACATCACATGAGTCTCCGTTTTTGCCGAAGTCAATGTTTCACAATACCATTGCAGCGCACAGCAGATCAAGATGACGAAGATGATCCTTTGTGTAGCTTTATAGGGTTATCCGTTCTTCCTTTGCGCAAACTGAAATGACTGTCGGGAGATTTGTACGGGGTAATTTCATCTGCCATCAATGTCAGGCGGATGAAAGAAACGGCTTGAAAATTGGACGGGCAATTGCCAGGCGAAGTCATTTGTATCACTTATAATGAATAAGACGGACGGCGAAATTCAGGATCATTGCGCGCGGACCAGAGATTCGTGGGCTCCAAAATACACCGCGCTGACTGCGACTGATGTGGATGGACTGTCTGTGACGCCATCAGCCCATAGACAACGGCCCGACTGAAGTGACAGACCACACACAGACCACACAGACAGGCGCTGGTCTGAACTTGTCGGCCCATACAAGCGGAATGGGACGCGGAGAGGGGAGGTGCTCATCGAGTCGGAGGAAGGCCGAGACTGCCGATGAACACGAGAATGAGGAAGTTTGGGAAGAGCGGCACGATGTGCGCCAGGGACATACAGTCAGGGACATGCCATACGAGCAGCATCACGTCCAAACAGGAACCAACGCACTTAACATGCGAGGCGGACTGTTCCTCTAGTGGCACCCCTGCCCATGAATCGTACTTCACATGCGAGACGGACTGCTCCTCTAGTGGCACCCCTGCCCGTGAATCGTACTTCACATGCGAGGCGGACTGTTCCTCTAGTGGCACCCCTGCCCATGAACCGGCGGATTATAGTCTCCGTGAGATTCGGCAGCCGCTCTGGTAACCCCATCAAACGCCGCAACAGAGCGACGCCACAGACTGCGGCCCAAATGGCGCTGGCAGCTGACCCAGTTGACGGCGCTATGAAACGGCACGGGGAGACGGAGGCAGGGGACGGAGCACCAGCCGATCGACGTGCGGGCCGACAAAGGCAGACACAGCATCAACAATAGAAACAGAGCAACATGAAGACGGACAGAGAGACAGGCAGAGAGACAGGGATAGAAGGGCAGAATATACAAATACAAACAGGGATACAGAAACAGGGGACATAGAGAGACAGAGACAGAGACAGAGACAGACAGATACAGAACTAGATAAAATAAAAGAGAGACAGGGAGAAAGAGAGGCAGGGGTAGGGACAGACAGACAGACGCGAATATTTAAATTGTCCTTGAATTGAGGGAGCATCAAACACATTTGTCATACAGTAGCGAGAACCTATGATGGACAAGTCAGATCAAACATGAGGAAAATATGGATACTTTTGGTCCACTAACTGATCATATATTTTGGTCGAATCGTCCTAAAACCCAAACAATGTAGACTTGGGATACAGTTATTGACTGTATGGACTTAGTGCACAGCAAACTATTTTGGCTATTCAAGCTGAATTGGCTATAACGTGGTGCAGGGGGAGGAAGGACGAGCAACCGTGAGGCGAAGATGGATATTAATATACGGATTTGTTTTCTCCCATCAGATACAAACTACGCTGGCCATCTTGCGCCCACGAGAATGGAGAGACAAGCTTTACAGTCGTAATTATTTGTCCTTTTTCTCCCCGTACCCTCAATCCTCATACATTCCTTCCACTTCCCATTCCTCTTTCCCTCACATGCCCAGCTTACTTGATGGGCAGAGTGGGGTCGATGCGGTGCCGGGACCTCTCCGCATCAGTCAGGTACTCCCACTTGAACACCAGGTTCCAGTTGAAACCGCCGCGCAAGTCTGCCGAGGCGCCGATGTACTGGAAACTGTCCATCGAGATGACGTCGATGATCGGGCAGACGACGCGCGTGCGATCCTGTCGGGTCAGGTGAGGTCAGTTGTGTGGTCAAGGGGAGGCGAAGGGCAGCGCCTCTGGTGGGTCCGAGGGGAACCCTCCAGGGGACCGCTTTGAGGGCCCCTTGCCCACCTAGGGGCCCACAAGGAGTAGGCGGAAGAACATAACCCATTAAAAATTAAATACATTGAACAGATAATGTGGATAGGGCCCCTAGGAACAGAAGATGATCACCCTGAGGGCTGGCAAGGGCCGTGAAGACAGAAGAAGGCCGCCTGAGAGCTGGAATGCCAATGTCGGCTGGAAGGGACCATCTGGGCTGGGAAGGGCACCCAACAGCTGAGGAATAAATAGGCCCTGAAGAATAAACTGGATGCCTGAGGGCCAGAGAAGAGTGGAGCGCTGCTGCTTCGGTTTGAAAGGGTTCCTGAGAGATAAACAGGACCCCCTTATACAGCTAGAAGGAATAGTGAGGGTTCATCTCAGAGCTGGAATGCTCCTGAAATGAGAACTAGACAATATCTAGGAATGAGAACTAGAAAATACCGAGGACTTCAAAGAGCAGAATGCACCTGAGGGAAAGGGGCCATTGGGAGCCAGGCAAAACTCGACTGGGTGCCCCTGAGATCGTCAAGTCAATACCGGTCATGTCAGGTCAAACCATGCGCGCATAGTCATCTACGTCATCTACGTCATCAACCATGGCAGTCATCTACGCTTAATTTGGGTTCGGCTGGGTCAGGTCACCGCATGTGCCCAGCCATTCCAAGTCAAGTCAGGTCATGCAAGGTCAAACGACGCGCATCCGATGTTGCTGGCTCGGCCAGGTCGAAGCACACACGTTCGGTCGCACCCAATCAGCAGGCCGAGTAAAGCCTGGTCAGGTGAGAAGTCAGGTAAAGCGCACAGCTGGTCTTGCCAGGACAAACAAGGTCAGGTCAGAGCAGCGTGGATGAAACCATGCGCATGCAATCCTGACGAGCGGTGCACGTCACATCAGCCCAGGGCAGGACAGGGCAAAACAGAACAAGACAGGTAAGATCAGGCCCCACCAGATTTGATAGTCGGGTCGGGTCGGGTCGGGTCAGGTCAGGTCAGGTCATGTCAGCCGGTCGCGATCACTCGTGCATCCAGCTCGTGCGGTCACGAGCTGGATTACAAGGGTAGTATGAATTATCTTCAGAGCTGGGGGGAAATCAGTTAATTTTGTTCCATGCAACGTCCACAAAGTACATGACAAAAATGCGATTCATACACTGCGGAAGGCTAATGCCACATTCCCACAATTCTACCGTCTTACACCGCTGATTAGCATAGTTTGCTCAGGCCGGGAAATCCTCCGAGCCTACCATTAAGTGCCAAGCCTTACAAATGATGCCGCCTGTGGCGTGGAACATTTTCAGAAAAGGCATACCACTGAGAGCGTGGACTCATATTAGTGGAGTTCAGGTGACTGAGCACCCCTAGTTAATTTTGTCGGAGGCTGTACAAGTCACCAGCTGAACTGGGTGGGCGAGCCAACCCATTTTGTCGGAGGCTGTACAAGTCACCAGCTGAACGGGGTGGGCGAGCCAGCCCATTTTGTCGGAGGCTGTACAAGTCACCAGCTGAACGGGGTGGGCGAGCCAGCCCATCTGCCAACGCCCGGCTAATCCAGCCGGCACGTAAATGGCCGGCTCAAAATTGAATGGCTTCATAATAAATGGTGAACTTTCAATTTCATTCCGGATCCGTACGTGTGAGATGCACACTGTCCACTGAATTTCGACCACGAACAAAGGAATATGTGTATTAATGCAGCCGACTGGAGTCCATAAAACCCAACGACCCATCATCAAAGAGCAACAGAGAACCGGTGAAATATCTACTGTCTGCCTGTCTGCCTGTGTTGTCTGTCTGTCCGTGTTGTCTGTCTGTCCGTGTTGTCTGTCTGTCCGTGTTGTCTGTCTGTCCGTGTTGTCTGTCTGTCCGTGTTGTCTGTCTGTCTGTCTGTCTGTCTGTCTGTCTGTCTGTCTGTCTGTCTGTCTGTCTGTCTGTCTGTCTGTCTGTCTGTCTGTCTGTCTGTCTGTCTGTCTGTCTGTCTGTCTGTCTGCCTGCCTGCCTGCCTGCCTGCCTGCCTGCCTGCCTGCCTGCCTGCCTGCCTGCCTGCCTGCCTGCCTGCCTGCCTGTCTGTCTGCCTGTCTGCCTGTCTGTCTGTCTGTCTGTCTGTCTGTCTGTCTGTCTGTCTGTCTGTCTGTCTGTCTGTCTGTCTGTCTGTCTGTCTGTCTGTCTGTCTGTCTGTCTGTCTGTCTGTCTGTCTGTCTGTCTGTCTGTCTGTCTGTCTGTCTGTCTGTCTGTCTGTCTGTCTGTCTGTCTGTCTGTCTGTCTGTCTGTCTGTCTGTCTGTCTGTCTGTCTGTCTGTCTGTCTGTCTGTCTGTCTGTCTGTCTGTCTGTCTGTCTGTCTGTCTGTCTGTCTGTCTGTCTGTCTGTCTGTCTGTCTGTCTGTCTGTCTGTCTGTCTGTCTGTCTGTCTGTCTGTCTGTCTGTCTGTCTGTCTGTCTGTCTGTCTGTCTGTCTGTCTGTCTGTCTGTCTGTATCTGTCTATCTGTCCATCTGTCCGTCTCTCTCCGGCACAGCGCCAGACGTGAGCCTGGTCCCCGGGTACCGCTAGACCACGTCGGAAGCTACCGGTGAAACACGTCGGCACTCGGATGGCAGACGGGCGCTAAAGCCTCGTAGCTCAGAGGCAGGGCAGGCCTCGGCCGAGCAGGCAGGGCAGGCCGGACACTAAATATTTGTAGCCGGACAGGTCGGGCACTAAAGCCTTGTAGCCGGGCAGGCCGGGCACTAAAGCTTCGTAGCTGGGCCGGCCGGACACTAAAGCCTTGTAGCCGGGCAGGCTGGGCACTAAAGCCTCGTAGCCGGGCCGGCCGAGCACTAAAGCCTCGTAGCCGGACAGGCCGGGCAGGCCGAGCACTAAAGCCTCGTAGCCGAGCAGGCCGGGCAGGCCAAGCAAGCCAGGCAGGCCAGGCAGGCCGAGCACTAAAGCCTCGTAGCCGGACAGGCCGGGGAACCAGTCGGCCATAACGGCGTAACGCGGTAAGTCGGTGCTGTCGTCTGTAGTGGGCCGCGCCGCACTCCGGGGACCCACAAGCCCTCCGCCGCAGCGACGCACCAAACAGTACAGCACCACGGCGCGCGGGCCGGCAGGACGCGAGACGACGGCGTGAGGATGAAGCAGAGAGGGTAAAGCCGAGAGGCAGAGGTGTGGCGCTGGGACGAAGAGAGCGTGAGGCGGGCAGGGAGAGGTGTGATGTCAGGCGGAAGACGGCCAAATAATGGGGAAATGTGAGGATGTGAGAGGGGCGAGAGACCGGAAGCATAGTGTAAGGCTGGGAGGAACACGAGTGAGGGTGCGATACTAGGAGGAAGAGGAGCTGAGGATTGGAGGAAAATGGTGTGAGGATGGAGGAATATGATGTGAGGCTGGAAGGCAGAGGTTGTGAGATTGGGGGAAGAGGGTGTGAGTTCGGAAGGAAGAGGGTGTGAGTTCGGAAGGCAAAGCATGTCCGGTCGGGGGGGCAGAGGGTGGAAGACTGGAATACAGAGGGTGTGAGGACTGGGGGCCAAGAAGAAGAAGAAGAACCTTGGGTTCTTTTACGACGCACTCAACCGCTAGGTCATATAGCGTCGCCAACCTCTCACGCCGATTGGTCGCGGGTGGACTCGGTAATGTCGTCGATTGTGAGATTCGAACCCACAATCTTGCGATCAAGAGTCCGACGCTCTCCCAACTGAGCTACCGCGGCCCCCAGGGACTAGAGGCGATTGTTATTTTGGAGGCGATTGCTATTGGACTGAGCTACCGCGGACAGGAGGCAGGTGTGGGGTCGAGAGGCAGAGTACGTGAGCCTGAGAGAAAGGTGGTATGATACAGGGAGAGACAGTGTGAGACAGCGAGGAAGGGCGTTAAACTGGGAGGCAGATTAGGGAAGGAAAGGAGTACGGAGCACAGAGGGAGGCAGAGTACGAAAGAAAACGAGTACGGAGTACGGAGGGAGGCAGACTACGGAAGGCCCAGAGGAAATGTACAACTTCGTCTAGCAGTGAGGCAGTCAACAAAACGAAGTGCGAATCCGGAAGTGGATTGGAAGTGAGCCTGGAAAACAGAGTGCGACGTTGGCAGGAATAGTGCGATGTAGGGAAAGAGCATGAGAAAATCAGAGGAATGCGGTAAGAGTCCGGCAGCCGAAAGTGGCAGCCACCCCTCCTCCTCATCTGCCGCGTATCAAAGGAGACTGACACGGACGTGGCCCGAAAGGGTCCTCTGGTGATGCCAGAGCGGATGAGGTCGGAAGTGTCGGAAAGACAACAGAGCACAGAGCACTGATCATAGTTCTGCGGCCTACCAGAAGCGATCCCAAGGAAAGAGATCGAAGTGAGCAAAGAGAGAGAGATCCTGGTGATGCCAATGAAGTGACCGCGTTACCCCGGTGAAGAAACGGACAAATTTATTTCGGTGAAGGAAACCGGAGTGAACCCAGTGAAGAAGACCGGAGCGAACTCAGTAACACAGAGCAAATAGCTATCCCAGTGTTCGTGAAAGCCAGGGTGATGCCGATGCAAGAGCCGGGCAGACTTGTCTCGTTGCAGAGGATAACATCCGGCACGGTGACATCAGTCGCTCAGCCAATCGGAGCGCGGCGGCACGGCACGGTGACATCAGTCGCTCAGCCAATCGGAGCGCGGCGGCACGGCACGGTGACATCAGTCGCTCAGCCAATCGGAGCGCGGCGGCACGGCACGGTGACATCAGTCGCTCAGCCAATCGGAGCGCGGCGGCATGGCACAGTGACATCAGTCGCTCAGCCAATCGGAGCGCGGCGGCACGGCACGGTGACATCAGTCGCTCAGCCAATCGGAGCGCGGCGGCACGGCACGGTGACATCAGTCGCTCAGCCAATCATAACGCGGCGGCGCGGCACGGTTACATCAGTCGCTCAGCCAATCGGAGCGCGGCGGCACGGCACGGTGACATCAGTCGCTCAGCCAATCATAACGCGGCGGCGCGGCACCTCTCCAGAGAGACTCGTCTGCACAGCGACGACGAGCGCGCTCACGGCTCACGGCCGCGTCCAATCCAGAGGATGGCGGTGGTTATTGGTTTTACGACACTTCGGCCGTTGAGTCATGTAGCGTCGCCAATCTCTCACGCCGATTGGTCGCGGGCGAAGAGTAGCGACAGGTGAGACTCGAACCCACAATCTTTTGATCGTGAGACGAGCAACTTACCCCTAGACTACTCGCCCCCAAATCCAGAGGAGTGCGGCAGTTTACGCGTCGGTCCACACGGCTAGATCCAGCACGAATGCATCAACAGTGCCATGGACGTTACACTGCTGATGCGATGTACGGGAGAACATCAACACAGCACACGACGCAAATCAAATCACCAGCTGGATTGTGGAAGGCATGGCAATAGACCCGCCTACCAGCCACACAGCAGCGAGCATGGTTAGCAACACAACAGCACCCGGAACACTCGAAGCAGACCTCGCTGAAGTTGGAACTACAGCCGGAGAGATGGGCTTTGCCGGAGTGTTGGTCCGAGTAACGGCAGTGTTTATAGTGCTCCTGTCTGTGTTTAGCTGCGCAGTGCACTAGTTAATGCAGACCGCGGGCCGCCGCCGGTAAACACTGCGGCGACACACCAGCAATGTCGAACGACTGCTCGACATACCAGCAGTGTTGAACCACTGCTCGGTATACCATCAATGTCAAGCCACTGCTCCACATACCAGCAATGTCTAACTATTGAGCGACATACCAGCAATGTCGAACCACTGCTCGATATACCAGCAATGTTGAACCACTGCTCGACATACCAGCAATGTCAAGCCACTGCTCCACATACCAGCAATGTCTAACTATTGAGCGACATACCAGCAATGTCGAACCACTGCTCGACATACCAGCAATGCCGAACCATTGCTCGACATACCAGCAATGTCGAACCACTGCTCGACATACCACCAATGTCGAACTATTGCTCGACACACCAGCGATGTCGAACCACTGCTCGACACAAGCCGTGCTCTGCGCCGGCTGTTATCGCAGCCGACAATTCCCAGCGCGGCGGCAGCCGATACCTGGGAACGGCCCGCTGCAGGCGCCGATAATGGTCCGGCCGGCGGGATAACTCTCAGATGGCACAGGCCGCCAGCTGACCTCACCCCTCATCCACCAGGCTCACGTGACCTCGCCTCATCACGTGACCTCACCTCCGCCACCCGGCTCAGGACCACGTGATCTCGACCCAGTCACCAAGTTGACAAACATGTGACCTTACCTCCGTCACCAGGTTCAGAACCACATGACCTCACCTCCGTCAGCAGTTCCAGAACCACGTAGCCTCACCTGCGTCACCCACTGGGCGCTAAATGACCTTGTAGTCGGCGCACCCTTAAACCAAATCATCAATCAATCACCACCGTCACCAGGCTCCGGACCACGTGATCTCGCCTCGTTAATCTGGCTATGATCACGTGACCTCACCTTAGTCACCAGGCGCATGACCAAGTGACCTCACCTCTATCACCAAGCTCAGAACCACGTGACCTCACCTCTGCCACCCGCTCCAGCAGGGGCTCCAGCCAGTTCTCATTACACTCGCAGTGCGAGTCGAGAAACGTGAGGATGGGTGCTGTGGCTGCTCCGGCGCCTCTCACGCGTGACCGCATCAGACCTGGGGACGGGGCGGGTCAGGTCAGGTCAGGTCAGTCCGGGTCAGAACTGGGCCAGCATCAGTGACCGGTGCGAAACAGATCAACCACACGCTGAGCTGATGTGGCAACAGTCGGGTCTGGAGACACTTACCAGTAGGCGAAGGAGACTAAGGAAACGTTAACATTCAATAGCAGTCCTGGGTCACAATGGTATCAAAGAGAAGACATGCGCGATAGGGTGGGTCATCGAAATATCTTTTGTCAGATATCAAATTATAATAGCGAAATTACTACAGGGCACATCGTTCTGAGCGTACGTAGTTATTTTGTATACTTTTAAAACGTGTGTTAGAGGTGGGCCGTTATCGATTTCTGAGACCACTTTTGGCAACTTTTTCCGACCATCACGATTTTAAGTATGATCGCATTGACAATTCTCCAAAATGTATATTTGTTTTGGTAGCTCACATGGCCTTCTATAAATGGTCCAAGTTCCATGACTGCATGACTTGCGGCTATGACGCTATTCTGTTTGTTCATGTCGGTCGTTAACAACCCCATCTACTGAACGAAAATGTAAGCATATCTGACATTAGCGGTTCAGAGTCTTCTTTTACCTGGGAGTTACCAAATTAGTACAAAGGTAAGTGAAGAAAGAGTACCTGATGATATTATCACATGCATGGTACAAGGAGAGCCTGGTAATGCCTTTAGATCCACTCGTTCACGTTGGCTTTGCCTGTCCGAGTTCAATGCTACCGGTACCGTTCCAGTTGCACTCTTCTTCCATTTGTATCAAGCTCTCGTGCATTTTTTGTGCGCAGTATCTAATAGGAAATTTACATCTGCTTGTAAAAACAACGCAGATGGTAATAACCCAGCCATAAATGTATTGCCACACGTCAAGCATCACAAGTGGCACTGCTGCAACAATTTGTTCACATTAATGATACACATCAGCAATTGACGACACTAAGAACATGGATCTGATAACATATGAACAGAACGAATCGCTTTCGCTCAAGATGAAAATCCTGCTTTGACTGGAAGGCGGTCGTCGCTTGTTGATGCTTCACGTGCACACATGTGTACCCATGGCGTGCGTCCCGCCCACGACTGCTGCCGCCGCCCGGGTCACCAGCTGCACCAATCGCTCCAACGGCTGCCTATGAACGGAGTAGGATATCACCTTATCTCCACTGCAGCACCATCCCATTGGCTGATAGGAATCTTGAGCGGTGGCTCCGTGATTAATTCAGATATCCAGTCAATCGGATCTGCGTGGTGTGAGGCGTCGAAAATGATTACCGGCGGACGGTATATGGCTTGAGCTCTTCTGTACAATTTCAGCGACATTAATCTATTCTAGCTACGGTCCGCTTCCGTATCTACATGTCAGTGTGGGCATTCGGAAAGCATGGCCAGAAGGGCTAGGATGAGCCCAGTATCCATTGCGCTGGATAAACGGGCGAACCACTCCTGCACATATGATGTGAGTTCTCTTTGGAGATATATGCCGCGGTATAGACCTACCATTTCTCTGCATTGCAATGCAATTTAAGGTGGAGCCACGCAGGCACACAGTGATTTAACATGAAATGCACCAGGATATTCAGTTTTTCATCGGAGGTGAACGTAGAAATGCGGTTAGAAGTCGTTAAAATACGTACGCAAAATGCCAGTAGCAGGCATCAGCTGCCTTGCCAACTGCAGGGGACCGATCCTCCCGATCGCTATTACTCTGATCGTAGCCATTCTGAAGGTCAATAGCAAGATTGTACAAACTTCGTTGATCTGAACTCAGCTCCTCAGTGTGTTTTCGCTCGGCTCCTGCAAATATTAAGGCACGACCTCGAAGTATGTGACTGTTTTCTTCTTTAGACCACCCGCTAGCACTTTTCCAATCGAACCAATGAATCATTTCGGGCCTGTTATGACACCATCAAGTTCGGTAAAATGCTCTCGTAAATTTGCTTCATTTCAGTGAAGCTGACATAGGAAGCAATAAACCGGCCTATCCTCAAAAGCTCATAAAAGCGGCACATTCCAGTGGATTTTCCCGTGTTAACTACCGACCCATCGGCATCGATACCACTATATCGTCATCGAATTAGTCGGCCACAGGCGGCAGTACCTAAAATGTCCGACGCCTTTCCCGACGATGACCTAAAGTGGCCAAATATTCCCCCACCAGATTCCGCTTTTACGGCGATGTGCTTTTCCTGCTGCATTATTTTGCTCGTGAAGGGCGATGCGAACATCCATTGACCCGTCTAGCACTCAGTCGGCTCTTTGACATGTGCACACTGCTGAGCTGCTGCATTTACATCCGGTCACGTCAGACAGGCGGGAAAACACGCCATCTTCCCCATCCACAGTGTCATTATTTTGATGCCTTTTCAGATCGCTTCTCTGGAGTTGTATGAAACACTTGCGACAGACTTCGAGCAGCTGGGTGACGCGAACCTCCGCTACGATCGGCATGCTCCCACCGTCCAGAGCTGCATAGCACGTTGACAGGTTATTTCCACTGCTTCGCTCAGCTATGTAGGTTTTCCAGAACGCTGACCTACCGAAAACCGTCTTTTTCGCAAGCAATTTATCACATCTTTGCGCGTGGGCAACATATCACCTTTTAGTTATGCAGGCTACCCCAGCAAAGAATGCCGAGTCGTATATCGTGTTGTACAAAAGATACGTATATATCTTGCAAAACTTTTCCACCTTGCTGGCCACTTCACATCAGCTTAGCACGCAGACAAGTGCCAGCAAGAACTGAGTTGCGGTCACGCTCTGGGATGCCATGTGATGTGCCAGGGCACACTAGATGTGCCATATGACCCGACCATTGAGATGAACCGTTAGAGGTTCATTTACTACCCACAAACACCGCTTCACTTCGGCAACAATGACATACCCTTCGTCAAATATATTAAATGTCTTAGTGCTATTTTTGATCGTAAGCTTTCTATGCAAGAACACAAAGAACACGTCCAGAATAAATATTTTAACAGACCAAATTTATTTCGGTGCATTGCTTCTACATCATTTGGAGCCGATCGGCATACACTTCTACGAGTGCATAAATCATTAGTACTCGGCATCATTCAAAATGCCTCCGTAGTTTATGCTGGTGCAAGCTCCCCTTGACAATTTTGGACACCATTCAAAATAAATTACTCCGGTGCACACCGGCAACTTGCACTCGGTGCAATGACCACTTCCCCATCATTTCTTTGGAAGCCAAAGCAGGAATTCCTCCATTAGCCCTCCGTCGAATGCAACAGACACTTGGGTCGGCTGCGGACACGGCTGAGACTCCAGGCTCCAGGGCGCCGCTGTCGAACGGCAGCACGTTGTTGGGGTCGTAGCTGCTGTGTCCGCCAGGTGGCAGCGTGGCCGGCGTCGTCGTAAGGCAGAGGTAGAGGTTGGCGAGGTTACCTCCGTCGGCATCAGGCAGAGGTAGAGGGTGGCGAGGTTACCTCCGTCGGCATCAGGCAGAGGTAGAGGGGTAGAGGGGTAGAGGGTGGCGAGGTTACCTCCGTCGGCATCAGGCTGAGGTAGAGGGTGGCGAGGTTACCTCCGTCGGCATCAGGCAGAGGTAGAGGGTGGCGAGGTTTCCTCCGTCGGCATCAGGCAGAGGTAGAGGGTGGCGAGGTTACCTCCGTCGGATGCACGTCTATCGCTTCCTGTTGTCGGAACCTGGCACGTGCTGAACATGAAGAGCACCATGCCGGGGTACCTCGGTTGCCCCGTTCCCTGGCCGTCGGCGACCCTGGCTTCCTGCTCCAGCACCAGGCGGTGGCCACGTCTCCGCCCCGCGGCGGCCAGGCCCGGGAGGCCAGGACAGGGTTGATCCACGCGAATCAACATCAACATTCAGCGCCGACGGATCGCGGGAGAACGCGGGAGATGCTCACACACTCGCTCCACACGTCGCAACTCCAGACGGAGTACAGCATATACAGGGTAAGTTCATTACGTCGAGTGATGCTTCCATGCTATTCAACCGCTTCCCAGCAGCCAATACCGGCACCTCATCGCCCGTAGCCTGCATCTCTACAGGGCGCCCCGACTTTCCAGCAGTCAATACCGGCAAATCGCCGTGCATATGGCGTATCGGCACAGAGCACTCCGAATTTCTAGCAGCCCATGCCAATAAATCGCCACATAGCCCGCATCGCCAGAGCGCCTCAAAGCGCACAGATGCCGACCGAGAAACCTTCCCACTGCAATGGCGAGCGCTGTGGGGGCGAAACATCGCCGCCGCTTCCGGGCCTCGTCTGGCGCGGAACGAGCAGTTGAGGCGCGAGATCAGCCGCTCGTGTGCGTCCCATAACATCATCGGCCGAGCGTTGGTCTGGGACGGCCTTTGCCGGGCGACGAGACTGCCTGCCTCTCCCACAGTGCGTCACGGGCAGACCCGTATTTCTTCAGCCAGGGAACAGCCGGCGACGGCAGCGGGCGGCGGGCGGCGGGCGGCGGGCGGCGGAGGCGGCGGGCGGCGGGCGGCGGACGGCGGACGGCGGGCGGCGGGCGGCGGGCGGCGGGCGGCGGGCGGCGGGCGGCGGGCGGCGGGCGGCGGGCGGCGGGCGGCGGGCGGCGGGCGGCGGGCGGCGGGCGGCGGCGGGCGGCGGGCGGCGGACGGCGGGCGGCGGGCGGCGGCGGGCGGCGGGCGGCGGACGGCGGGCGGCGGGCGGCGGGCGGCGGGCGGCGGGCGGCGGGCGGCGGGCGGCGGGCGGCGGGCGGCGGGCGGCGGGCGGCGGGCGGCGGACGGGCGGCGGGCGGCGGACGGCGGGCGGCGAGCGGCGGACGGGCGGCGGGCGGCGGACGGCGGGCGGCGGGCGGCGGGCGGCGGGCGGCGGGCGGCGGGCGGTGGGCGGCGGGCGGCGGGCGGCGGGCGGCGGACGGGCGGCGGACGGCGGGCGGCGGGCGGCGGACGGCGGGCGGCGGGCGGCGGACGGCGGGCGGCGGGCGGCGGGCGGTGGGCGGCGGGCGGCGGACGGCGGACGGGCGGCGGGCGGCGGGCGGCGGGCGGCGGGCGGCGGGCGGCGGGCGGCGGACGGCGGGCGGCGGGCGGCAGGCGGCAGGCGGCGGGCGGCGGGCGGCACGCCAGCCAAAAGAGCCGAATGGGTACTCCGCGACGACTGAGCCGATTGAGACGTGTTCGGTCGGTTCGGATCCGCGTACCGCGAGCGGCCCCTATCGGCGATATAATGACGGATCGGAGCCAGCTAACGGCGGCAGTGGTGTGACCCAGATCGAGGGAGGAGGGGTGGAGGGAGGAGGGCATTAAGGAGGCGCCCCGGGTTACTAGACAAAAACTATAGCCAGGGCACCTGACTGGGACAAGATCAGAGAATCGCGGGGTCGTTCCGATAGGACGAAGCCGAAAGACAGTGGTGGACCACACTGAACGAAGAAAAGAAAGCGGTGTACCTTATTGGAACGCGAAAATACACAAAGACGGCGGACCTATTGGGACGAGAGGAGTAGAGGAATGTGATGGAGGGAAAATTCACAGGAAGATGACCAACTGCACTGGACCACAGAGTCCAAGGCATTAGGATGACACCGAAAGGGAGCAGCGGACCATGTCCACATCCACAAGCCACGGCCCGGCCACACATTGGACCATGTCCGCCGGAAAATAGCAAACCCTACTAGAGGGAGAAAGGCGACACTGATATGACCTCACTAGGACACCACAGGGACGGTGCCAGGCCCAGTCACAAGAGGGCAGTAAAGGAAGGCAGTGTGACCCACTAGGATACGAGAGAGGATGCAAAATGAAGCCCTACTGGGAAACGAACCAGCGGAGTGTAGCGAGATCGGAATACGGAGCCAGGGAAGCTAACCAGATAGGGAAACTACATGCTCCAAAGAAGCCTGGGTGCAGCGAAACCAGACTACGGCATGGCTAGTCTACGACCCAGGACAGCGGACAAATTCTACACCTACACCCAATAGTCTCTATCTGATCCGATACCACACGCTTTATAATAGAACCTGGTCATATATATAATATAGCAGCTTTGCGATAATAGGACTAAAAGCAGGTCCCTCTGCCTTGCGGTGTCATCAAATGAGTGAGGGCGATTTGAAGATCCCTTGGGCTTCCCAAAACAGAAACAAACACCTGCATCCATTAATCTGTGATACTTCTAGTAGTGATAAGTTGTTCAACTTAAGCCGACACGTGAGCTGTTACAATAACATGAGCATTCGAGCTGCCAAAGAGCTGACGTCACGAAGTGTGGAAGACGCTACCGAGATTGGCTTACAATTGCGGAGGCGTTAGGTCACAAGCTCCAGTGTTATTGGACCACACTTAATCCTCGTGGGGGGATCATTTTGACCCAGTCTGGGGCTAATCACAGCTAACCTCTGAACCGGCCATGATATCGCTTTCTTTGCAGCTTGGCATATCCTCCGACGATTAATTGAAGCACGGTGTATCAAAAATTTAACTTCAGCCCCTTATGATACCTAGATGTATATTGAAACACTTTGTAATGAACAAACCGTACAAGATAAGGACAAAAGTAAAAGATGAGTGCGTAGACAAATAATGAAATAAACATGCTCCAATACGGAATGCAACCTGGGGTCAGGTCACTGGATCAAAAGCCTTAAATAAAGTAGGCTGAAAATAAGCATCAAAGCATATAAAGTGAGCTGAAAGCTATCATGCATATATCATGAGTAAAATAAAAGCCATACAATGAAGGCTTAAATAAACTGTCTTTGGTGCATACCATTGTCGCTAATAACTGTTTTAAGTCGGAATATGTATGGTTCCAAATGTATTCAGAGCCTCACGCCAATATCTGGTCGAATTGCTGAGATATGATCTGAAATGTCCCGAGGGCACATGCATTGCAAGCGTTCTGGATGCTAAAATACGGACTACTAAGAAGACAAAATGGCTGAACCAGGGTAATGTTGCACGTTGATTTTATTTTTCACTAACTGTGGTCACACAATTCGATATAAAAATTATATTTGAGGAAATGGTCTTGACAAATTTCTACAAGTTTTGGTGTTGAAAATCTTTTTTTTTTTTAGTGGAAACGTCTGGCTTCGCTCTGGTGCCACTCATTGATTATCCAGACACCAAGGCACGGTGGCTGTACAACACGACAGCTTCGCAGTACAGCCGGCCGGCGGTACGACAACACCACAGTATGACGACTGCACAGTACACAGGCCAGGATGGAAGCTGCTAATGAGCTGCCAGCTGCAGCAGTGGACGCAACCTGAGCTATGGCTCAGGCTGCGTCAACCAGCAGCTGCTTGTCCACAAAGCACCAGCCGGTATCTGAACCCTGTCTGTCTGTGCATCTGAACCATGTCTGTCTGTGCATCTGAACCCTGTCTGTCTGTGCATCTGAACCCTGTCTGTCTGTGTATCTGAGCCCTGTCTGTCTGTGTATCTGAACCATGTCTGTCTGTGCATCTGAACCCTGTCTGTCTGTGTATCTGAACCCTGTCTGTCTGTGCATCTGAACCCTGTCTGTCCGTGTATCTGAACCCTGTCTGTCTGTGTATCTGAACCATGTCTGTCTGTGTATCTGAACCATGTCTGTCTGTGTATCTGAACCATGTCTGTCTGTGTATCTGAACCCTGTCTGTCTGTGTATCTGAACCATGTCGCAACATCGCTGACGCCATCCAACAGCTCATCTGCACACCACAACCCGGCATCTAAGCTATAAGTCAACATCCCGTGACGAATCGACACGTCTAAATATCACCAACAATCAATCACTCGATCGATCGATCTAGAGCGCGTCTGCACATCTCCCATCAGTTGCCGGGTCGTCGGTCGACTGTGACCGGTAGAGTGGCATCTACGCCGCGGCTCTTCTGCATATAACTGAATGGTCTCTCCCCAGACTGCATGTGATCCACTGGTCTTCTGTGGCGCTCTTTTCAGCATGACCAATCTGTCACCTACAGAGAGCGCTGTCTGAATATGACCGACTGGTGGCGTCGAGCGAAGGAAGCGATGACACGTAGCCCTTCGTATCCGCCCCGGTATAGGCGGACTGACGTAGATGATCGATATAGGCGACCCGACTGACGCCGAGGATCCGTACAGGCGTTGGGAAGGTGGACTCCAACCAGGAGCCCCACGCTTCTGTGGCTTGTGATATACAGGGTAATCTCGTCTGGACTGCGGATGCATGGATCGGAAGATGTGCTGCAAACAACTGTATTGACTGGACTTACAAACGTCAGCGGTCGGCGGCCGGGTGCGGATCCGGCTACCGACGTAAACTCAGTGACTGCTCAGGGCAGCGCAACAGTCCACCCCCGTGGACAACCCGTCAGCAGCTCCTTGAACATCGAGGGCTTCCACACCTCACTGAATGGCAGTCGTACCACATAACCCGCCACATCCGGCGGGAGTAACGAGAGGTCGTCACGGCAGGTCATTGAGGACTTCCGCACCCCACTGAGTGGCAGTCGTACCACATAACCCGCCACATCCGGCGGGAGTAACGAGAGGTCGTCACGAGAGGTCATTGAGGACTTCCGCACCCCACTGAGTGGCAGTCGTACCACATAACCCGCCACATCCGGCGGGAGTAACAAGAGACTGTCGGCACATGGATGCCGGCTCAGCAGATTAGAGCGCCGTACAAATTACCGCGACGCGGCGGACAGCGGGTCGGCGCGTTCGAACATGCACAGCAATGATTAGGATACCTACTTTGATACTAAAGCTACCACCAGAAGCTCGCTTCGTTACACATGTAGCCTTACTGACAGCCCAGGACCAGTACAGGTAACAGGACTGACAGACGGGGACCAGTACAGGTGACAGGACTGACAGCCCAGAACCAGTACAGGTGACATGACTGACAGCCCAGGACCGGTACAGGTGACATAACTGACAGCCCAGGACCAGTACAGGTGACACGACTGACAGCCCAGGACCGGTACAGTCAGACCGGTACAGGTGACATAACTGACAGCCCAGGACCGGTACAGGTGACATGACTGACAGCCCAGGACCGGTACAGGTGACATAACTGACAGCCCAGGACCAGTACAGGTGACACGACTGACAGCCCAGGACCGGTACAGGTGACATAACTGACAGCCCAGGACCGGTACAGGTGACACGACTGACAGCCCAGGACCGGTACAGGTGACATAACTGACAGCCCAGGACCGGTACAGGTGACATGACTGACAGCCCAGGACCGGTACAGGTGACACGACTGACAGCCGAGGATCACCAACACCGGTTGGAGCAGCCGCGGTCGGCGGTGGGCCACGGCCGCGGCGCCTGTGGTGCAGCGCGGGTACAGCCGTGAAACTGACTGCGGCCATGAGCGAGTCTGAGACATATGTGGCGCGGGTACAGCCGTGAGACTGACCCCGGCCATGGACGAGTATGAGACATATGTGGCGCGTGTACAGCCGTGCGACTGACCGCGGCCATGGGCCAGTCTGAGACATATGTGGCGCGGGTACAGCCGTGTGACTGACCGCGGCCATGGGCCAGTATGATACATATGTGGCGCGGGTACAGCCGTGAGACTGACCGCAACCATGAGATGATGATTATTGGGGTTTTAGGGTGCGTCAAACCCAGTGGGTTATATTGCACCCATAACAAGCTTGCTTAATCACACATCAGATTGTCACATATGAATATAAAACATCGGTAGTTATTTGAGCATTAGAGCGCTTATTAGAACTCAGCGAGTCTGAGACGTATGTGGCGCGGCAAGGCTCACCCGCAAAGACTCATCGGCCCCACGCGAAGTCGAAACGTTTGCAACGCAGGAAGGTTATACAGTTAGGGAATGATTGGCTCTAGGTGGGTTGAAACACTTGAGGCACGGTGATCCGCACAAGGTGGTGACAGCCAACAGGGAATGATTGTCCTTACGTGGGGTTGAGACACTTGAGATACGGTGACCGGGCACGGCGAACTGCATGGTCAATAAGCAGGTGATGACAGGTCATGGATAGACCATCTAGTTTGAAGTGGGTGCGGGAGTGCACAACTGCAGCAAAAAGGAACAAAATCCACTCACGTCCCTGTGTACCAGAAACAGAGGACAAACACGCAAAAAAAGTACACCTGGTTCCTTTGAATCAATGGTCCGTTGGGTCACAATGCTTCCGGGAGTCGCTGCCAGCTTGCTGCTTACAACGCGGCCAAATAAGCCCACTATTATTCAGAGAATATAATTTTGGATAAGGGAAAATCAAGAAGATCCATATAATCCAGATAATGACATATTTTCACCCACTGTGGCCCGTAGAATTTGGTTACGGAGACCATGCGTTGCGCAATGGCGCTTGGCCTGTGAGCTGGCTTCATACAAATTCCCGGGGATGTCTGTGGTCTGTGGTATATCTGGCACGCTGGGCACTTTGCAATACTTCCATTCGGAAGCCTTCAGACGCCGTGAGTGATGGGATATAACGGCACGCTCATGAATGTGAATGACGAGATGATTAACTCCACTGGCGGGTCCTAAGCTCGGCCAGATGAGCAAGCGTCGCCGAGCCACTGCCCTGACAGCGCAGTGGACAGGTTCCCCAGCAGCGGACCCGCATGATGGCCATTCTTTAGAGGACGGAACAAGTCAACGCATCTACACTAATGTCAAACGATATTGTCCACAGATGCTCTGCAAATTAGCTGGAGAGTAAATGTTAGTGGAGTTACTTATATGGGCAAAAATAGTATAGGTTCCGTGAAAAAAACCTGGCTCCCTGGTGCGCTTAACCATTACCAGGCCGGGAGTATGGGTGGCGGGTCTCTCAAGAATTCCCCAAGGTTTTTTCCGGGATAGCGGCCGAATGAGTAGACGCGAAGACGAAACTTTCAGGAGACGAAACTTCCATCTGCTTTGCATGTCTCACAACAATTCCAGACGGTCGTCAAAGTTCATTGACCTGGGAATGGTCAAACAGAGTAATGTTCAAAAATCTTCAAAGTCCCGTCATTTGGAGTAGTTGCAACACATGAACACCAAACAGATCAAGCTGTTTTTTTATCAAGACGAACGACCCTGCTCTCTCGAAGTTCTAATCATGGTCAAGGTTACTGACCTGAAGTCAGGTCAACTTCCACATCTTCTTACCGGGTGGGGAAAATTTAATTTGGGTGCGATGTTTCACGCAGAAAATGATATGACATGCAATAAGCATTCTGGTTTAAAATATGTGTCAAAGATCAATGATATAAGATCAGGTCAAGTATCATGCATATTCTACACCATGCCATCTTATACAGAATTTCGCTGTTCCTCGTGAACTAACATCTGATTTCAGTTTCAGCGCCGCATAAGTCGTGCGACATCACATTGGATGGCCATCCAATCGCCTGCGATGACCAGAGATGACCTCACGTTGTGATCTGATCTTATTTTACCTTTATACGGAATTACTTTCCAGGTATGTGTACACTGGTACGCATAGGCGAAGGATGGAGTGATCGCTTTATCCATCTACATATTGTCCCACCGTGACCTAAGGTCAGGTCACGATGTCAGAAGCTGGCTGGTTGGTTGGAAATTTGGGCTTTAGTGCGCCGCGATAAAAATTATACCAGAAGATGGACAATTTACAAATATGTTACAGAAAAATATCAGTTATTCTTGGGAAAACAAATTGCATGCTTCAAAAGTGGTGTACCGGGGTATTCAAGCTTGAACTTAGTTGACCTGGCCTGATCTGACCTGACGCGTGATCTGACCCAACTTTAGGATTGTATGTTAGGAAGCAGATGCACACATTTTGATTGAGAGGTTCAGTTGAAAGGACTCGATACATACATATTCTCATTTTCCAGGTCCATCCCCCATGGCAAAGGTCATGTCACTGGGTTGACCTGCTATGGCATTTAAGGACCTCAGTATGGCCGAAAATGAAGAAATAGGATGTGGTATGAGCTCTAGGCTACATTGGCCTGTCAATTGCATTATCCCCTGTGTATATAACATGAATATTTGGGGAGTTGGTTTTCAAGGCTGATTTACCTACCCTATCTTGTTACTATGATCAATATGAACACATTCATATATGCTAGTTCTTGAAAATCAATGCCGAAAGAAAACAAGTACTGCCTTTTGCAAGCAAATCCAGAGATTTAAGTTGATGTCCGCATATTGACCTAATATAACCTCTGGTAACCTTTTTATCAGCCAAGATGCAAATGTAAGGTATGCTTCGGACTCTATATGGCCAGAGCTTTCTAACGGTGGTTTGCATTTTATCCTAGCTGACGTAGATCGGACGTCATTGGAGGGTGGGGGGGAGGATTTCAAAACCTCCCACTCCCTCCCAGCCCAGCGAAGGTGGGTATGGTGGCCGGCCCGGCATGGGTTAAGAGCCATGCAAACCGATACAAACAGGTGGCCTCCGTAACATTTCACGTGGCATCAGCAACCAGTCACGTTCGCGATGGTCCACTACGTCACAGAATCGGGCTTGGCGCACGCCACGCTTTTCCAACTACACCCAATCACGTCAAGACAACTAATTTCGTATGTGCCACTACCACTCTACCACTACCATGACCATCAGCCCCAGCCAGATGGGCGCTAAATGACCAATGCAGTCGATGCGCCCTAAAGCCCCAATAACTAACTAACTAACTAACTAGCCACAGCCAGACACGGACTGCGCGCCCCGCGCGGCTGGCCAGAACGTGCAGCCGGTCACACTGGAACAACTCGTCCCTGAACGCTCTCCTGCACGCCGCCAGTGCCCGCTAGTTAGCTCACCTTCTCTCTTGTCGTTGCGCAGCACCACCACTTTGTCGATTTTCTCCAGCTCCCTGGCGTCGCCAGCTGCAGTCGAACAGCAGGGTTAGCACTACAAAAGGCCTCGCGCTCGGAATTCACGGCGCTCAACGACCACGTTCAGACCCACTCCCGACGGTCCGGGCGGCGGCTCTAAGCGACCCGCAGGGAAATGCCGCTCCAAAATGGACCGCACGGGTCTGGCGTTGTTGAGTTGTTGTCGAAAACGCACACGTCCCGCGGCGCGGACAGCATCGGATAACACCAGGAATATCCACACGACCACGGACCGCAGTCACCAAACCGGAAGTCCTGGTGGAGTTCTAGCGAGTTGTATGGAGTTTTACCGACGGGTATGAAAAGTTTCAAATACAAGGGACGAAAACTGGAAGCATTCAGCCTCTCAGTAACAGCAACTACTCGGCACCATTTTGTAGACACGCACCTGCATTTACAGACTCACAAACATGTCCGAGAGCTCTCAGGAGTCGCAGACACACATGCGGAAACTGCACAAGGAAGCGGACGCGCAAACAAATAAATGCGCTCACAAAACCACGCCAATAACGCCGGCCCACACTGACAATGAATGTCAGCACATAAAGCACCTCAGTCGCGACGTCTGAGGCCAATAAAAACAGATCAAACTCTACCAAGACATGACTCATCCGGACAGATAGCGACACGGGTCGGTGCCCTCAGTGGACCACATCTAAAATGTTTCAACGACCTGATCCGCGCCACTAGGCGTTGTGGTGGGCGGCCTGGAGACAGCACGGACGTCCGCTCCGACAACTGGCCACTTACGGTCGTCGCTGCAGTCGTCCACCAGGATGATCTCCTTGATGAGATGCTCCGGACTCCGATTGAGCACACTGAGGTCGGACCGCGGGCGTGGTGTTAAACCGAGCCAACAGCCAGAGGGATGCCGCGAGCGCGGACACTGGTTTGGTGACTAGTTGTGCGTCGACTAACTAGGCCATTTTACGCCCATGCCCAAATAGTATCACAATATTTAGCAGCCTGATGGTGTAAAGGTGACAGAGCTAATATACTCGAGCGTTTTTAAACAGATACTCCAGTTGCTGCACAACATTATTTGAATCAAAGAAATACACGTACAATGGAAGAAGTAGGCAATATGCCAACATGAATTTGCTTACTTTGGATACTGACAGTATCTATACCCACCCCCAGTTATTCATCCCATCAGTCACCCAAACGCTATCTGGGACCGACTACGCTTAGTTTTTCTTTGCTTAGATTGCACAACCGAAATCATTATCCCATACTAGGACTCCCAACCGGCGGTTCTCAACTTTCCAATGGATATTCTCTCTCCTCTCCAATCATGACCTCATGTACCGTAAAATCAGCATGCAGCATATTGCACGCTACATGTTCCTACGTCCTCATCCTTCCATGTGTTCCTCCCTATGAAAACCCCAAATCCCAGGATGATTCTCCCCCTAATTGAGAAACCTAGTTCGAAAAGCAACTACCGCATTCTGCCAATCAATTGTGCCGGCACCTGTGCAAGAGGCTGTCTTATGAGATTGGTCACCAATTGAATGCACCCACACCTGTGTACACACCCATTGTATGCACCCACACCGTCCACTGAACACATTTCAGTATATACGCAGGTGCATACATACACGGGTACATACGGAGTACACACACACACTCACTCACTGACTCACTCACTCACTCACTCACTCACTCGGTTGCACACATACAGATACACGCATGCGTACACACATACACATACACATGCACACGCACACGCACACGCACACGCGCACAGGAGCACGCGCGCACGTATGCATGCGTGCGTGGGTGCGTGGGTGCGTGCGTGCGTGCGTGCGTGCGTGCATGCGTGCGTGCGTGCGTGCGTGCGTGCGTGCGTGCGTGCGTGCGTGCGTGCATCGTGCGTGTGTGTGTGTGTTTATATGTACTCGTGTGTATCACTTATAGTGAAATATACATCGAGTGGACGATGTGTGTACAGTTGTTGTGCATTCAATGGATGACCAATCTCATAAGACAGCCTCTTGCACAGGTGCCGATACAATTGATTGGCGGAATGCGGTAGTTTGAACTAGGTTTCTCAATTAGGGGAGAATCATCCTGGGATGTAGGGTTTTCATAGGGAGGAACGCATGAAAGGACGAGGACGTTGGAACATGTAGAGTGCAACATGCTACTGGTTATTTTTTAGATGTATGAGGTTATGGTTCGGGATGAAAGAAGAGTGATGAAGAATTAATAGAATAGAACAATGAATCGGGATGAAGAAATATTATATCTATATATATATATATATATATCCATAGAACTAACTGCTTAACTATAACTGTACTTCCATTACATCATAATATCCAGAACACTTGTTCGTAGACAATAGACAGTATGCACAAACTGTACCGCTTTAAGCACCATGCAGCATAAGACGGAGGTACACCTACCATCTACCATCTATCATCTAATGGCGCAATATGACCAGAGCGGTCGAAGCGCCCGAAAGCCCAACTAACTAACGACCACCTACCATCTAGTATCCTCCTACCTGACGACGGTCCGCAGCAGGGTGGAGCGTGCCTCGTTGTGGAAGGTGATGACCACACTGGTGGCCGGCAGGTCCACACGCCACTCCCGACTGCGGCACCTGCGGTACACATCGACATACAGGTCACGTGTGTGGCGCATACGGTGGCGCCGATCACAGTCGCTGCCCGGCCATTTCCGGCCAGGGCACACCGCCATACCGGTCACGCATATATTGCAGAGCCCCCCGGCCATTTCCGGCCAGGGCACACCGCCATACCGGTCACGCATATATTGCAGAGCCCCCCCGGCCATTTCCGGCCAGGGCACACCGCCATACCGGTCACGCATATATTGCAGAGCCCCCCCGGCCATTTCCGGCCAGGGCACACCGCCATACCGGTCACGCATATATTGCAGAGCCCCCCGGCCATTTCCGGCCAGGGCACACCGCCATACCGGTCACGCATATATTGCAGAGCCCCCCCGGCCATTTCCGGCCAGGGCACACCGCCATACCGGTCACGCATATATTGCAGAGCCCCCCCGGCCATTTCCGGCCAGGGCACACCGCCATACCGGTCACGCATATATTGCAGAGCCCCCCCGGCCATTTCCGGCCAGGGCACACCGCCATACCGGTCACGCATATATTGCAGAGCCCCCCCGCCGGCCATTTCCGGCCAGGGCACACCGCCATACCGGTCACGCATATATTGCAGAGCCCCCCCGGCCATTTCCGGCCAGGGCACACCGCCATACCGGTCACGCATATATTGCAGAGCCCCCCCCGGCCATTTCCGGCCAGGGCACACCGCCATACCGGTCACGCATATATTGCAGAGCCCCCCCCGCCGGCCATTTCCGGCCAGGGCACACCGCCATACCGGTCACGCATATATTGCAGAGCCCCCGGCCATTTCCGGCCAGGGCACACCGCCATACCGGTCACGCATATATTGCAGAGCCCCCCCGGCCATTTCCGGCCAGGCACACCGCCATACCGGTCACGCATATATTGCAGAGCCCCCCCCGCCGGCCATTTCCGGCCAGGGCACACCGCCATACCGGTCACGCATATATTGCAGAGCCCCCCCGGCCATTTCCGGCCAGGGCACACCGCCATACCGGTCACGCATATATTGCAGAGCCCCCCCGGCCATTTCCGGCCAGGGCACACCGCCATACCGGTCACGCATATATTGCAGAGCCCCCCCGCCGGCCATTTCCGGCCAGGGCACACCGACGATTGCAGCCACTCCCCGGCCATTTCCGGCCATTTACATGTACATTTAGCTACGCCAGTGCGCTCCTTGAATGCAGCTTTCGGAAGAGGACGAAAGTGTTCAGGCGCCTTGGTCACAAGGCTGATTTCCAGGACAGAATCGCCACAACACGTATGCCGTGGCCTTTTTCACGACACCCACCGGGCGCCTCAGCAAGCCGCTTTTTTACTTGTGGCACATTGGGGCGGACCCAGAAATTGTCATGGGGGAGAGGCACTCGTCTGGTGGAGGGGCGCCGTTTTCTTGGAGGAACACTACTGCGAAAATCCCTAGAGGAGTGCCTTCGGCTGAAAATTTGCTCAGCGGGGGATGCACCCGAGCACACTGCATATTCGAGCATATTCGGAGCATTTTCCTCTCAGGATGATACCTCAAGGGGCGCATGTTCCTTTGAGAGGGCCACCTGTGGCTGGAAATCCGTTGAGCGAGGGGAGCTGGATGAGTAGTGGGGGTGGAGTGGGGGTTGCACTCGTTAGTTAGATATTTGGACTTTAGGGCGCTTCGACCAGTTTTGATCATTCGCGTCCATAACTTTCATGATAATGCTTCACTGGTGATGAAAACTATTACATCGATGCTGTTCCTTTAATGGATCGTTTTCCAGTTTGCATCAGTACATTTCCTGAAGTATCGACAAGCTTCGTTCAAACAACTATCGGATTTATGGGACGGACTATTCCACGCCTGTGCGGCTTCCAATGGATTTCGCACCGCAACTGGTTGTCGGCCTGGCCGAGTCGGCACATGACTATGACTAATGCGGAGGCTCTCGTTTCGTGGCCAACAAGGGGAGGCATATCTTACCAAGGTGTTAGTGATGATACGCGATGAATGTATCACACATGAAGTTCCCTGAGCTCTTCATGCGTGTTTCAAGACGCGTGGCTACGGAAACACGAGAAGCAATGTGCTCCGAAGACCAACGTCCATCGAGCGGCATTCGATTACGCTGCACGTTAACTCCCACCCTTGCTCGTCTACCGCTCCTACTGGCGCCCTATACCGGCAATATCCCAGCCCAACTAAGTGAGCCGCAAACCGCAGCAGGACACGGCACACAGGATGCACGCCGCCAACCAAGATAGGCCGTCCCGGCCGGCTATCTGGTAAGCCTCGACGGTAAGCCTCGACGAGGCGCGAGACAGCAAACAAGGCCGCCAGTATTGAACAGCGCCCGCAAATACAACCTCGATTCGGCTCAAACAACAGCAGGTGGCAGCGCACAGCGTCAGCGAACAGCGCACAGCGGCGGTGCACAGCGGCACGCATTGGCGGCTACTGCCTGGCTACTGGGTACTGGGAAAGCCCTGGCTACTGGGTGCAGGACGCTTATTGGGTTGGGTGAATTTCCACACACATCGCTTTCCACACATATCGCTTACACGATGACTGCGACTGTCTATGCAAGAGTTTGATAGAACGGAAATGACTCACTTCCACGCGGTGTACGTGTACGCACAGTGGCTCCGCTCTACAGCTGATCATCATCATCACAAGCTGACAAGGTGACCACCGCTCGCAATCTCCTAAAATTCCGTTTTTTATGGTGGTGGGTAGCAAGCGAAAACGTTGACCCATGATGACGTCGAAACAATGTGACGATATGACAGCCAAAAAAAGCGCACAAAAGATTATATTGACTCATGAACTGCTGGCGATACCGTGCTGGCACAGAGCCAGGAAGAGAGATTGGTGGAAAAAGTAGAAGCAAGTAGTAGTAAACCGCTACTACAGTTCCTTGTTGAGAAGTACCATTAATATCAATTTAGAAAGCCAAAACTCTGTGCGCGGGGGAAAGCAAGCTTCTGTTAGATGTCGTTTTTTCACGTAAATATTGAAATTCCTAAACAGTGATCGCTCGTAACTGGTCCACCGTCCTTAGTCAGAACAGTCCCTCAACAACTGAGCACCGCACTGACCGCTGCTGATGACCACTTGACGGCGGCGGCGTGGGACAAGTAACAATACAGGTGGTGACAGACGAGAACGCTCTGACACCCACCCTATTGACCTCGCATGTGAAAGCTGCAATGTGAGTGTGACTTGCTGATACCCGTGGTTGGTTATTGGTTTTACGAAACGTCGACCGTTGAGTCATGTAGCGTCGCCAATCTGTCACGCCGATTGGTCGCGGGCGAAGAGTAGCGACAGGTGAGACTCGAACCCATAACCTTTCGATTGTGAGACGAGCATCTTACCCCTAGACCACTCGTCCCCGACTTGCTGATACGCTTCCATCGTGTCGCATATTACATCACAATGGCGATGAACGCCTCGGCAGCCGTCCAGCGCACCAAGGCCCGGAGCGGCACTGTTCCAGCAAGGAAGTAGCAGGATCACCCATACGGTGCCATACTGTCAGGCCATCCACAGCACGAGACATGTGTGTCGCAGGATCATCCATACGGTGCCATATTGTCAGGCCATCCACAGCACGATACATGGGTGTCGCAGGATCACCCATACGGTGTCATACTGTCAGGCCATCCACAGCACGAGACATGTGTGTCGCAGGATCATCCATACGGTGCCATATTGTCAGACCATCCACAGCCTGAGACATGGGTGTCGCAGGATCACCCATACGGTGCCATACTGTCAGGCCATCCACAGCACGAGACATGGGTGTCGCAGGATCATCCATACTGTGTCATACTGGCAGGCCATCCACAGCACGAGACATGGTGTCGCAGGATCATCCATACTGTGTCATACTGTCAGGCCATCCACAGCACGATACATGTGTGTCGCAGGATCATCCATACGGTGCCATACTGTCAGGCCATCCACAGCACGAGACATGTGTGTCGCAGGATCATCCATACTGTGTCATACTGTCAGGCCATCCACAGCACGAGACATGGGTGTCGCAGGATCATCCATACTGTGTCATACTGTCAGGCCATCCACAGCACGAGACATGTGTGTCGCAGGATCACCCATACGGTGTCATACTGTCAGGCCATCCACAGCCCGAGACATGGGTGTCGCAGGATCACCCATACGGTGCCATACTGTCAGGACATCCACAGCACGAGACATGGGTGTCGCAGGATCACCCATACTGTGTCATACTGTCAGGACATCCACAGCACGAGACATGGGTGTCGCAGGATCACCCATACGGTGCCATACTGTCAGGCCATCCACAGCACGAGACATGGGTGTCGCAGGATCATCCATACTGTGTCATACTGTCAGGCCATCCACAGCCCGATACATGGGTGTCGCAGGATCATCCATACTGTGTCATACTGTCAGGACATCCACAGCACGAGACATGGGTGTCGCAGGATCACCCATACTGTGTCATACTGTCAGGCCATCCACAGCACGAGACATGTGTGTCGCAGGATCATCCATACTGTGTCATACTGTCAGGACATCCACAGCACGAGACATGTGTGTCGCAGGATCATCCATACTGTGTCATACTGTCAGGCCATCCACAGCACGATACATGTGTGTCGCAGGATCATCCATACGGTGCCATACTGTCAGGCCATCCACAGCACGAGACATGTGTGTCGCAGGATCATCCATACTGTGTCATACTGTCAGGCCATCCACAGCACGATACATGTGTGCGCAGGATCATCCATACGGTGCCATACTGTCAGGCCATCCACAGCACGAGACATGTGTGTCGCAGGATCATCCATACTGTGTCATACTGTCAGGCCATCCACAGCACGAGACATGTGTGTCGCAGGATCATCCATACTGTGTCATACTGTCAGGCCATCCACAGCACGAGACATGGGTGTCGCAGGATCATCCATACTGTGTCATACTGTCAGGCCATCCACAGCACGAGACATGGGTGTCGCAGTATCACCCATACGGTGCCATACTGTCAGGCCATCCACAGCACGAGACATGGGTGTCGCAGTATCACCCATACTGTGTCATACTGTCAGGACATCCACAGCACGAGACATGGGTGTCGCAGGATCACCCATACGGTGCCATACTGTCAGGCCATCCACAGCACGAGACATGGGTGTCGCAGGATCACCCATACGGTGCCATACTGTCAGGCCATCCACAGCACGAGACATGGGTGTCGCAGTATCACCCATACTGTGTCATACTGTCAGGACATCCACAGCCTGAGACATGGGTGTCGCAGGATCACCCATACGGTGCCATACTGTCAGGCCATCCACAGCACGAGACATGGGTGTCGCAGGATCACCCATACGGTGCCATATTGTCAGACCATCCACAGCACGAGACATGAGCAGCTTTAAGCTTCAAACGCCCGGCCTTCCTGCCCACCGGACATAGCGGAGAGGCTGCCGTGCTCGATGTTACGCTGTGAGTTTCGCGTCTCCTCACACGGGGCCGTCCTGCCGGCGCGTCCACGGTGGGTGCAGCATTAAGTCATAAAGTCATAAAGTGATAAAGTGTTAAGGCATAATAAGAGCCACAGGGGCCATCTGGGTTAAGCCTATCTGGAAAAGGTACTAGAAATGTACGTACTCTCACCCCAATCAATCCCTTATCTCAAGTTCCTAGGAAGCTATATATCGCAGCCTATCCAGCACCAATTCACCTGCTATTGCATAACACACTCCCATTGTGCTACCATAGACAATCTCATCAGTATCACATCCCGAAGGAAGGTGCTGAATCCACTGCTAGGTACACCCTATATAAAGTTATAAAACGTTTTGACTTAATAAGAGACTCACTTGCTAATGCATAACACACTCAACAATTACAAACTCCTCCCATCATACCCATTGTGCTACCATAGACAATCTCATCAGTATCACATCCCGAAGGAAGGTGCTGAATCCACTGCTAGGTACACCCTATATAAAGTTATAAAGCGTTTAGACTTAATAAGAAACTCAAGGGCCCATCCAGTTAAGTCTGTAAATGGAAGATAATATAAGCCTGGTAAAAAGACCCTCCCCAACCATCCCACATCCTGAAGAACCAGTGCTCCAATATCCTACACCTATCAATGCCTATCTACCCTAGCTTTCCAGCCCTATTCCCCTGATCTCTCTTAACACATGTGGATTGAATGCCTTACCAATAATTTCCAAACTGCATCCATGCCTGCTTAAAGGGGTCTATGCCGTGCACACTTACTTAACATACATCTCACCCCATCCATCACAAATTAGAACTAAAAACAGGATTTTCCTGTCTAAAAAATTGATCCACCCTACTTTTAAATACATTCAATGAGTAACCCCCACAACATCAGCAGGCAGCCCATTCCACTGATCAACAACCTTAATTCATTCCACGACAAAATGTATTGGCTACATAAATACAACCAAGATAGCAAACACTCTACGTGGCCGGAAAAAAACAGCATGTGCAGCAATTGGTGCACATCTGTAGATACCCGTGGTAATACCGGTCGGCGATAATTGAGTATCCAGCTGAAACAGCAGCAAGGTAGGACACTGGGCAGTCCCAGTTTACTTTCGCAACATCTGTCCGTCGTTAGCGAATGCACGGCATGTTTGCTAATTAGCCGCTGGGGATTTATGAAGAAAGTACTGCTGTTCCTAGGGCAAAAACAAAACACTACCCTTGACATGCTTACGTTAGTTCGCTTTGCTTCATTTTATTATTTCTGAGAAGCAAACCATGATATACATTGAAGCAGCCAACCTCGGTGTTCGCCAATGAATGTAAATTACTACGGTTTTTATTTCATCAGCTGTAACCTAAAACCATATGCAAATTACGGCACAATGAGCCCTTCTGGCTGGACACGGCAGCCATTTTAAGGTTGCCAAGCCACTCTCATCGATAAATATTCGTCAACATCGCATCATAGCTTCACCAAATTCTGGACACGCTTAGTTAGGCGAGAACCAGCACCGCTTCAGAGCTTAAGTTCGCCTAAAACGCTTAAATATCAATTAAAATAAAAAATAAGTTAAATAAATGTTCAGTAAGACCTAATGAGATTAAATATCAATCTGTTCTTGTCAGAGTTTCCCCGCAGTTGGACCGCCTAAGTTCCCAGCATTGGCGCTGTCTAAAAACGATGCGTTGCGGTGAACTATCTGTACCCAGTACTGGCAACAAGCGGCTCTAGTTGTGCGGAACGTCGCCGCTTCCAAGACTTCACCAGCCGACACCCGTCTGACCAGCTTCCCCAAGACTTCCCGAGCCGACACTCGTCTGATCGGCTCCTCGAAGACTTCACGAGCCGACACCCGTCTGATCAGCTCTTCCAAGACTTCCCGAGCCGAAACTCGCCTGATCAGCTCTTCCAAGACTTCGCGAGCCGACACTGGTCTGATTAGCTCTTCCAAGACTTCCCGAGCCGACACTCGCCTGATCAGCTCTTCAGTGTTGCTATTCTGGCAGGCCGGACGGGTTCCCCAGCTGGCAGGTCGATGCGGCGCAGTAGCAGCATGCATATGGATGAAGAGGACAAAACGATATGGGATTTTAGTTTGAATGCATATATGCATAGATAATCGCCCGAGACGCGGTGTGTGCATTCGGTCTTAGATCCACCTCAGCCGGCCTGCCCTGACTCAGAATACGCTGATGAAAACGTTATCTTGGCCGAGAGATCCATTTGTCAAAAACCAAAGTGTGACAGATTTCCGTCGAATGGGTTGTGGACACCACCCTCAGTTAGATTGCATGTTTCCAGGTGCGCACTGGCTTACACGGGGAACGGTTCTTCCAATACCGTGCTGAGACACTTTGCATCTAGGTTTTGAGACACAGACATATATATATATATATATATATATATATATATATATATATATATATATATATATATTGTGTGTGTGCATGTGTATAGTAGTATATACGAGTGTATATAAGTATACGTATGTGTGTATAAGTATATATATATATATATATATATATATATATATATATATATATATATATATATATATATATCCATCCATCCATCCATCCATCCATCCGTCCATCCGTCCGTCCCTCCTCCGTCCGTCCCTCCGTCCGTCCGTCCGTCCGTCCGTCCGTCCGTCCCTCCGTCCGTCCCTCCGTCCGTCCCTCCGTCCGTCCCCGTCCGTCCGTCCGTCCCCTCCGTCCGTCCCTCCGTCCGTCCCTCCGTCCGTCCCTCCGTCCGTCCCTCCGTCCGTCCCCTCCGTCCGTCCCCTCCGTCCGTCCCCTTCCGTCCGTCCGTCCGTCCGTCCGTCCGTCCGTCCGTCCGTCCTCCTCCGTCCGTCCCCTCCGTCCGTCCGTCCGTCCGTCCCCTCCGTCCGTCCCTCCCGTCCGTCCCCTCCGTCCGTCCCCTCCGTCCGTCCCCTCCGTCCGTCCGTCCCCTCCGTCCGTCCCTCCGTCCGTCCCCTCCGTCCGTCCCTCCGTCCGTCCCTCCGTCCGTCCCTCCGTCCGTCCCCTCCGTCCGTCCCTCCGTCCGTCCCCTCCGTCCGTCCCCTCCGTCCGTCCCTCCGTCCGTCCCCTCCTCCGTCCGTCCCCTCCTCCGTCCGTCCCGTCCGTCTCTCCGTCCGTCTCTCCGTCCGTCTCTCCGTCCGTCTCTCCGTCCGTCTCTCCGTCCGTCTCTCCGTCCGTCTCTCCGTCCGTCTCTCCGTCCGTCTCTCCGTCCGTCTCTCCGTCCGTCTCTCCGTCCGTCCCTCCGTCCGTCCGTCCGTCCGTCCCTCCGTCCGTCCCTCCTCCCCTCGTCCCCCCTCCGTCCGTCCCTCCGTCCGTCCCTCCGTCCGTCCCTCCTCCGTCCGTCCCCTCCCCGTCCGTCCGTCCCTCCTCCGTCCGTCCCCTCCGTCCGTCCCCTCCTCCGTCCGTCCCTCCGTCCGTCCCTCCGTCCGTCCCTCCCGTCCGTCCCTCCTCCGTCCGTCCCTCCCGTCCGTCCCTCCGTCCGTCCCTCCCGTCCGTCCCTCCGTCCGTCCCTCCGTCCGTCCCCTCCCGTCCGTCCCCTCCCGTCCGTCCCTCCCTCCGTCCCTCCGTCCGTCCCTCCCCTCCGTCCGTCCCCTCCGTCCCTCCCCTCCGTCCGTCCCTCCCTCCGTCCCTCCCTCCGTCCCCTCCCTCCGTCCCTCCCTCCGTCCCTCCCTCCTCCGTCCCTCCCTCCGTCCCTCCCCTCCGTCCCTCCCTCCGTCCCCTCCCTCCGTCCCGTCCGTCCCCCTCCTCCGTCCGTCCGTCCGTCCGTCCGCTCCGTCCGTCCGTCCGTCCGTCCGTCCGTCCGTCCGTCCGTCCGTCCGTCCGTCCGTCCGTCCGTCCGTCCGTCCGTCCGTCCGTCCGTCGTCCGTCCGTCCGTCCGTCCGTCCGTCCGTCCGTCCGTCCGTCCGTCCGTCCGTCCGTCCCGTCCGTCCGTCCGTCCGTCCGTCCGTCCGTCCGTCCGTCCGTCCGTCCGTCCGTCCGTCCGCCCGTCCGTCCGTCCGTCCGTCCGTCCGTCCGTCCGTCCGTCCGTCCGTCCGTCCGTCCGTCCGTCCGTCCGTCCGTCCGTCCGTCCGTCCGTCCGTCCGTCCGTCCGTCCGTCCGTCCGTCCGTCCGTCCGTCCGTCCGTCCGTCCGTCTGTCCGTCCGTCCGTCCGTCCGTCCGTCCGTCCGTCCGTCCGTCCGTCCGTCCGTCCGTCCGTCCGTCCGTCCGTCCGTCCGTCCGTCCGTCCGTCCGTCCGTCCGTCCGTCCGTCCGTCCGTCCGTCCGTCCCGTCCGTCCGTCCGTCCGTCCGTCCGTCCGTCCGTCCGTCCGTCCGTCCGTCCGTCCGTCCGTCCGTCCGTCCGTCCGTCCGTCCGTCCGTCCGTCCGTCCGTCCGTCCGTCCGTCCGTCCGTCCGTCCGTCCGTCCGTCCGTCCGTCCGTCCGTCCGTCCGTCCGTCCGTCCGTCCGTCCGTCCGTCCGTCCGTCCGTCCGTCCGTCCGTCCCGTCCGTCCGTCCGTCCGTCCGTCCGTCCGTCCGTCCGTCCGTCCGTCCGTCCGTCCGTCCGTCCGTCCGTCCGTCCGT